>JAKCPI010007001.1:0-63777 GCA_023213315.1 Euborellia annulipes | reverse complement strand
AAGAATTGTTTTAATAAAACCTTTGAGAGGGTCCGGGGCACAAAAATATTTTAGTGTAGAATTGTGACAAGCTGAGAACACAACTTTCGATTACCGAAGGTAAGAGAAAGTGTGTCAACTGTACGACCATCACACCAGAATTTTTATAAAAATAGTAATTATTAAAATACTATTCAAGTTTCTAATAATGAGGGGATTGGCCAGAAAATTATCTTAAAGGGGGGAGTTAGACCCCCTTGCCTCCCCTGTCTACGCCCCTAAATGGCATCATTTTTATTTCAAATGAGTTTTAACAAAAGAGGTGAACTCAAATTTCCCCTTTTATTTATAGAAGAGGCTAAATGAATCAAATGCAAATTATAAGCTTTACAAGAAAAAAATTTCAACTGGGGCTCAAAAGGGGATTACAAGGACCGGGCACTCCAGCTAGTAAACATTTTTAAGCCAGGGGACTTGGCAACCTAGAAGGGCAAAAGGTACCACAATCGTTGAGGGTTAATCTATATACCAAGCGGGGGAAACCTCGGATGGGTGACCCTGAGCAGAGCGTCCTCCGAGAGCCATCGGTTTAAATGAATGCATAAGGGCCAAAGACCTGGGATGATTAGTGTGATAGGCAACAAGGAAAACAAATAAATAAGAGTTTGGGGAAGATCTAAAAAGTGTGAAGATGCTTGTTGAGGTTAGATTAGAAGGCAGGTAACCTAATTGCCATCGGAGACAAAGGCAAGACCGAAGATAACTTCATTCATATCATCGATGGAGAAGAGATAGTTTTGTTTCAAGTGGACTTTTAAAAAAAAATTTAGTTAACATAGACATGATATTTCTAGTGAGCTAAAGTGAACCGATTCTTGGCTTTTAAATACAATGCAAACCCTAAAAAAATCTGGTGTGACTGGCGCACAGCACACAACTTTCTCTTACCTTCGGTAATCGAAAGTTGTGTACTGTGCTTGTTACACCAGATTTTTTGTGTCGACATATATTTAGTTTCCGACAGTAGGGTATAATTGAATTCAAGATGTAAAATTTATAAGTATGGCAAAATGTTTATATTTTGATACCATGGCAACCATTTCTCCTATCTTTTCTATGGAGTACAAGAGTAAAGTGGTCTTCAGAATATTTCAATCACAAAATGAGAATATACATTTTAAAGAGCAACTAAAAAATAGTTGATATATGAATTTAAAAAAAAATCGTTGGAGCAAATTTTGAGAAAATCGAAAAAAACTGAAAAAGTGAATCAGTAAAGTACTAGTACTTTTTGGTCGATTTTGTTCAAAAGCTTCGTGTCACGTCCCATGGGGGTGCCTAACTTAAATATAAAATTTCAACTTCCTAGCTCTTTTCGTTCTTGAGATATTTTGTTCACAGACACACACACACAGACACACACACAGACAGACAGACCATGTCGCGAAAACCACTTTTTTGGATTCAGGGGACCTCAAAACGTGAAGATCCATCAAAATCTCGACATCGAATTTTTGACATGAATCCAATACTTTCTCTCTATATATATATTACATATATACATAGGTAAGAGAAAGTAAAAAGTGTTGGTCTCAAGTCTACAGGAGAATGCATAAAAGAAGTCCTATTATCTCTAATTACTTGACACAATACAATTTTCCATCGACGATATGGATGTTGTCTATCTTGTTTGTGTTTCGGGCATTTGTTGCAATGATTGATTTTAGTTCGGGTTTTTCAGTTTTTAATTAAGAGTTTTTTTATTTTTGTTAACCGATATGTACAGTGAGGGACAATATTAAGTCCCACCCATGCATTTTCTACTTGTAATTATTTCACTGTTTTTATAAAAGAAATTCTTCTAGGTTTGAACCATCAAAGTTTCCATTAAAAAATATATAATATTTTTTTTAAAAACAATTAGAAAAAGCATGGGTGGGACTTGATATTGCCCCTCACTGTACAGTGATGGTCAATATCAAAGCATCCCCATGCCTTTTCCCATATGATTTGTTCATTGTTTTTTAAAGAAAATGTTTAATTTTCTTTTTTTTTGTTAGAAGATAAATATTTCCATCTTCAAACAGTTAAATAATTAATTAAAAGCAGGGGCGTATATAAGGGGGGGGGGGGGGGGCTGATTAAAAGAGAAAATGCGTGCAGATGTTTTAATATTATCCCTCAATGTACCTTAAAGCTAGTGAGTTGTCTTGTCTGAGCATGATCCGCGAAAAATCTAATGAAATTTTGTATAAATTAATTAAAAAAAAAGAGAAATATTCTTTTACTAGACGCTGAGGCGTTGAATGACTCGTTTTAGGGTCCCAAATAAATATTAAGAAAAACTATTTCTGATAGAATTTGGTCAAGCGAATTAAGAAACGAATTTATATTCCTGGACCCCTTCGATGATGCTCTACAAAATAAAAATAAAATCCATGCCTCTAGCTCTAGTTTCTGAGATATTTCGTTACGGACAGAGGATTGACAAGTATATATATATATATATATATACAAGTGTATAGGCCAAATGCGGAAATGGCATCTTTTATTATTTGTTTTTACTAAAAAACTCCATTTATTAGTTGAATGTCAAATTCATTAAATTTTTTAAGTTAAATTAAAGAAATTGACCGAGCATGCTTGATGTGAATCCCTGACTCGAACCAGGGACTTTCTACTTTGGCGGTGTTTATCACAGGGACAGGGTTCTAGGTGCACTGCGAAAGCGAAATATCCCAAAGAACAAATAAATCATTTCAAATTTATTTTGGTAGCTACTTTATAAAATTAAATGTTGTAACGAACAATAAAGTAAAAACAATTTGACTTTATTTGACATTCAACTAATAATAAATAATTGGCAGAGGAATGAGGCGAGCTAACAACAAAAGTTGCTTGACTGAATGTTGATATTCAAATAGGAAAAATGAGCAAAGCAGCTATAGCCCAGTCAAATTAGGTGAAAATAAGGGTCAACCTCGGAATGAAAGATAATAAGCTGAATTTTTGTATGGACCTTTATTTTGGCATTCTAAATGATGTCTCAAAAGTCACATATGATCACGTGTCCGCGTCACGCGGTATTCAAGGTCAAAGGTCACGAAAATCAGTTTTTCGCGAATATCTCGTTTCCTATACCTTATATGATATTTGGACCTATTATAAAAGTTGTAGAGGATAAAATTCTCTACAATTTATATCTGAAGCATTTTTTTATACGACTAACCGTTTTTGAGGTAGAGCGTAAAGAGTGCGCAGCGCATAGCCTTATATGGCTTAATGCACGTAATGTGTGACTCATGGTATTCGTACTGTATTGTAAGTCGTATAAAGTTTATTATTGATTAAAAAACAACTGCCATTATTTACTTACTAATTATTAATTATTTATATTTAATTATGTCTTTAACTCTTATTTTTAACTATAGTGATTTTATACTTTTAATTCTGTTTTATATTATATATCTTAATTATATTTTAGGTAGAAAAGACATGTACACGAAAATAATATATTTTATTTATATCTTTATTTATCATTCATATATCGCATATGATACATTTTCATGTGGTAAAGCGCGCCTTCGGCTACGCCCCCTGGACCCCCTTGCTCGCCTTCGGAAAGCAAATGCATCAAATTTATTCTTGCTCATTGCTTGGAAATTTTGCAACTCGCCGAAGGCAAGCAATTGCAAAATTCTAAAGCTCACTTCCTGTAACTCTAGCCAATCAGCTAGAGAACAGCAGGCACATACACTCAAGGACCGGAAGTTAATATTATAGTATGATGATATAATGATGATTACAATTTCAGTTCAAATTTTAGGTGGATTTTGGTTGACTTTAATTATAATTTGCAAATGGAACTTCTCTACTTCTTCTTCTGGTTGGTCAGTATTTGTGATTCGTTATAATCATCCTTGTTATGGATAATATTTGTCTCGATACCTTCAAGGGCTTCGGTGTCATATGCACTCTCTTGTTCATCAGGATTATTTTGATATGATGAAGCGTTGAGGCAAAATTAACTCCTGGGACCAATAACTACATTATTACCCCCAGCACTAGCTGAACTGCTAAACACAATATTTTGCAACTGCAAGAATGGTTGTCTCCACGCTGGGGATGCAGGAAATCGGAGTTAAAATGTTCTCCAGCTTGTGGCTAGTGAAACGGACAAGCTTGCCACAACGTTTAACAACATATCAAAATAATCCTGATGAAGAGAGTGCAAATGACCACGAAGTCCTTGAAGGTTTGGAGACAAATATTATCGATAACGAGGATGATGTTAACGAATCACAAATTAGTGACCGACCGGAAGAAGAATAAGGGAATTAAGTTCCATTTGCTAAATATGTCATTAAGGTCATCCAAAATCCACCCAATATTTGAACCGAAATTGTAATAAATGTATCATATGCGATATATGAATGATAAATAAAGATATAAATAAAATATATTATTTTCGTGTACATGTCTTTTCTACCTAAAATATAATTAAGATATATAATAAACAGAATTAAAAGTATAAAAAATAAAATAAAAAAAAAAGATTTTTAAAAAAAATGCTTTTATTTAAATTGAACTAAAAAGAGAGAAATAAGAAAGAAATAATTTACTTGTTCTTGTTAAAATTTTTTAATATTTATGACTTAAAATAAAAGCGTGGGGCGCTTCGAAGGGATTCCGAGGCTCACGCCCCACGCTTTTATTTTAAGTCATAAATATTAAAAAATTTTAACAAGAACAAGTAAATTATTTCTTTCTTATTTCTCTCTTTTTAGTTCAATTTAAATAAAAGCATTTTTTTAAAAATCTTTTTTTACTTTCTCGTACCTCTATATATATGTTAATATATAGAGAGAGAAAGTATTGGATTCATGTCAAAAATTCGATGTCGAGATTTTGATGGATATACACGTTTTGAGGTCCCCTGAATCCAAAAAATGGTTTTCGCGACATGGTCTGTCTGTCTGTCTGTGTGTCTGTGTGTGTGTCTGTGTGTGTGTCTGTGTGTCTGTGAACAAAATATCTCAAGAACAAAAAGAGCTAGAAAGTTGAAATTTTATATTTAAGTTAGGCACCCCCATGGGACGTGACACGAAGCTTTTGAACAAAATCAGCCAAAGAGTACTAGTACTTTACTGATGCACTTTTTCAGTTTTTTTCGATTTTCTCAAAATTTGCTCCAACGATTTTTTTTAAAATTCAAAAATCAATTATTTTTTAGATTCTCTATAAAATGTATATTCTCATTTTGTGATTGAAATCTTCTGAAGACCACTTTACTCTTGTTCTTCATAGGAAAGATAGGAATTTCTCCTATGGTTGCCATGGTAACAAAATATAAATATTTTGCCATACTTATAAATTTTACATCTTGAAAATCGAATGTACCGTACTGTCGGAAACTAAATACATGTCGACACAAAAAATCTGGTGAGACAAGCACAGTACACAACTTTCGATTACCGAAGGTAAGAGAAAGTTGTGTGCTGTGCGCCAGTCACACCAGATTTTTTTATTTTATTTTTATTTTAAGCTTTTTAGTCTTTTAGTCTTATCAAAAATCATCAATATGATAAAGTACCACATTAGTTTGGCCTGTATTGATTTGGTTCAATTGAAAAATTATTCATTATCATAAAAAAATGACTCGTAAATATCAAAATTCAAAACTATAGTTAATAGGGCCTTATTTGCGTGAGGCTTCAAATAAAGTACCACATTAGTTTGGTCTATTTTGATCAAAACCACCATATAGTGGCGTCATAGGCGTAGCCAGAAATTTTTGATGGGGGGGTTTGGGATTATTTCTCCCCCCCCTCCCCGACTAATAGGGCAGTATAAGGCGTCTAATGAAATATATGACTGGGCACTTATCCCACCTTCGCTTCGCCCCCCCTCGAGGTGGCTCGGGCCCGCCCTTTCTTAATTAAGTGCCGCAATTTTTCAATCAACTCGTATCAGGCAATAAAAAATGCAACCATCTTAAATTTTATGTATATGGCCCTAAAATACCGGGGTGTCTCTCTATGTGTTTCTCTTGACTAGACTCCTATCTCAGACCTCTTTAAGAAAAAAATAATAATAATAATAATAATAATAATAATAATAGTTTTTATTTATTCATAATTTACAGACAAAATTACAATTGCGCTCTCGGCGCTGTAATGTGACAATTGTTGTTCTTGCGGCTTCAGGCCCAGGCCTTTTATCCAGCGCATTCTTTTATTTGTTGCTTGAGGTTTTCTGAGGGTTTATATTTTTTTCCTTTCAGAGAAAAATTTAAAAAAACTCCTGATCGCTTTTCATTAGAAAATTAAAATTGATTAAAAGAGGAAAAAAGAAAAAAAATAAAATAAAAAAAAAAAAAGTGTCTTGAAGTATATTCCTTAAAGCCAACAGGGGAAAGTCAGCACCGGCTGAGTCTTAGTTTGGTGAAGTCGGAAGAAAGGCCATTATCGATAGATTGCAGCGCCGTCTTCCCGCAGAATAATATTCCTTTCGGCAGAGTCTTTCGCCTCAATGAGCTTTATGACCAAGTTTAAGACTTTTGAAAGAATGTTGGTGATCATTTGGGTGGATATGGCTTCTGGGCTAGTTTCAGGGCACATGTTTTGATTCTTATGTTGGCAGGGTTTCAGGAAGGATTCTGTGACTTGAGAATAAGTACGCGCTGGGATGGGATTACTAGGCGGCTTACTTGTGGAGTTTTGCTCTAGGTTT
This sequence comes from Euborellia annulipes, assembly GCA_023213315.1. Lineage (NCBI taxonomy): Eukaryota > Metazoa > Arthropoda > Insecta > Dermaptera > Anisolabididae > Euborellia > Euborellia annulipes. The sequence goes on along the minus strand of JAKCPI010007001.1, from coordinate 57,066 downwards.
TTTGATGCCAAATCAGGAAAATCATCTTTGCTGAAGTGTGGCACATTTATTAGCTTTTTTTGTTTCTCTTTGCGATTTGTAGCTCTGATTTTGACCGAGCAACCTTTATCACTAGCTGCGTGATTTCCGCCACAATTTGCACATTTCAGGATTTCCGTATCACAATCCTGATTTCTATGAGGTCCTGCACATCTGACGCATCTCTCAGGAAGAGTGCAATTGATACTTATGTGTCCCAGTTCTTGACACCTGTAACACTGTTGTATCCCTTTGGAGCTCTTAAAGTTTTCCCACATAATTTTTGTGTAAAATAATTGTTTTATTGAAACAATAGGTTTAAGGTCTTGTCCAGGAGCATATTTGAGAATAAAGATTGGTATCCCAATATCTGTACCCTTTCTTTTGAGCTGAATAATGTCCAGGGGCTCATGTCCCTCCGAACGCAAACCTTTTTTAATTTCTTCGACTGTAGTCGAACTGTGGAGGCCCTTCAGTACAATTTTTACGGGTACTTCCTCTTTGAGGCCGTACGTGTAGAAGTGGTAATTGTTTTTAATAAGATATGCTTTTACAATTTTATAATCGTTAACGTTCGTAGTCTTGATTAGTGTTTTTTCAAATTCTTTTCTCGAAATGCATTGAAATTCCACATCTCCCTTTATAAGGCTTTTAATTTTTTTAAAGAATAATGTGGCTTGTTGAAGATTGTTTCTAATGACCAGGGGAGGGGGTCTTTTAGTTTGGCCAGTATGCCTAGGCGTGTGCTCTGCCTCTATATTTATATCCTCTAGTGAACTAAAGCGGTTGCTCGTTTCTACATTATATAGAGAACCATCACTATCTATACAAGAGGTGAATGATGTATCTAGCGTTTTAGTGCGTCGTCGCTTACTTGAACTTCGCTCCGTAGAGCTGGAGGAAGAGCCTGGTTTTAACGATCTGAGTGCCTTGCCTCGTTGTTGGGGCAGCTTTGACTTTGCTTCTGCATTCTTTGCACTCACTGATGAGCCTGCGGTTTGAGGAGTCTTGGTGGTCGGTGGCTTGGTTGGAAGTGTCCTGGCGCGCGGACCCGCGGGATTTCCTTTCATGATAATTCATGAAAATCCTCCAGATTTATTAATATATTAATGAATAAGAACAAAAATGAAGGTATTGAAGCAAAATTAAATATAACCAAGGCCAAAATTAAAATATAACTGAAAAATTCAGAACACGAGAAAAATTTGTAATGTTTACAAACGATCACGGCCTGCAGAGTCCTTTAAGAAAAAAAATAAAAAATTTATTTATATAATAATTTTTATTATTTTTCATTTGCGAGATTTAATCAATTTTAAGCGGCTTTAATTTTTTATAAAGCATAACAAAAATCAATTCTTTTCAATGGGAAAATTCTAAAATTTTCTTGAATTTTTTGCGTTTTATTTAATTTTTTTTTTTTTTTTAAGCTAGAGAAAATTATTATATTTTACTTTCTCTTACCCTATATGGACCCTGTTATGCAATGGTGTGTCAAAGACCAAAAAATTCAAAATTGAGTTAAGCACGGAATATTGTTTCAAATGCTTTAATTAAAGGTATTTTTTATGAAATATGTCCTAAAAAAATTTATATTTAATGTTACTTGCACAATTGACAAGAAAAATTATATATAATCCAATGTAAACAAAAAACTTTATTGTTGATTTTCTCAAAACTCGATGTTTGGTCTTTGACACACCATTGCATAACAGGGTCCATATATGAAATATATAGAGAGAAAAAGTATTTTGTATTATAGAGCTTAAATATCTAGTCATGGCTTGGGTCCAATGGGGGGGGGGGGTTTGAACCCCCAAAACCCCCCCGTGGCTACGCCTATGAGTGGCGTCATCGAAAATGACTCTTAAGTATTACATTTCACACCTCTAGCCCATCGGGAAGTCTTTTGAAATTACATTAATTCGCGAAGGGTTTCAAATAAAGTACCACATTAGTTTGGTCTATTTTGATCAAAACCACCATATAGTGGCGTTATCAAAAATGACTCTTAAGTATTACATTTCACACCTCTAGCCAATCGGGAAGTCTTTTGAAATTACATTAATTTGCGAAGGGTTTCAAATAAAGTACCACATTAGTTTGGTCAATTTTGGTAAAACCCAACTCACAATTTGCGTCATCAAAAATGACTCTTAAATATCAAATTTCACACCTCTAGCTCATCGGGAAGTGTCCTTAACAAAGCCATAAAGTTGGTGACCTTGAAAGAGTAAGTTAAATAAAAGCATTTAAATAATTTAATTAATAAAAATATAAGAGTTAAAGATATAAATAATTAATAATTAGTAAGTAAATAATGGCAGTTGTTTTTTAATCAATAATAAACTTTATACGACTTACAATACATATGAATACCATGATTCCCACATTACGTGCATTAAGCCATATAAGGCTATGCACTGCGCACTCTTTACGCTCTACCTCAAAAACGGTTAGTCGTATAAAAAAATGCTTCAGATATAAATTGTAGAGAATTTTATCCTCTACAACTTTTATAATAGGTCCAAATATCATATAAGGTATAGGAAACGAGATATTCGCGAAAAACTGATTTTCGTGACCTTTGACCTTGAATACCGCGTGACGCGGACACGTGATCATATGTGACTTTTGAGACATCATTTAGAATGCCAAAATAAAGGTCCATACAAAAATTCAGCTTATTATCTTTCATTCCGAGGTAAAACCCTAATTTGACTGGGCTACTAGTTAGATTTCAATTTATTATCAAACCAGGGCTGACGTTTCGGTCGCATCTTCAGGCCCAGGTTAATGTCTGAAAATATATATAATCCTCGCCAAGTTATATTGGGCATACACAATTCAAAGTGGCTCAATCATGTTCATGTAAATAATAAATAAATAATAATTATAATAATAATAAATTATAATAAGTAATATATTTATTTATTTATTTGTTTCATGTCTAAAAAATTCAATTTCAACCACTCTGTCCATGTTATGTTAAAATTGAATTTTTTGGTCATGAACATGATTGAGCCACTTACAATTGAGGATTATATATATTTTCAGGCATTAACCTGGCTCTGAAGATGTAACCGAAACGTCAGCCCTGGTTTGATAATAAATTGAAATCTAACTAGCTGCTTTGCTCATTTTTCCTACCTATTTGAATAAAAGTTGTCATTTCCGTATAACTTTAGTTATATTTATTTATCTATATATAGCCTTTGTGTGTTTTGATAATTTTAATATTTTTATGGCTTTTAGATTTTATTTAAGCTTTTTGTTTAGGAAAATGGATTAGATGGTGTGAATAACTATTTGGCAAGTAGAATGATAAAGAATTCGAAGATTCCCCAGGGCCAGGATCAATATTTGAAAAATAATTTGGCCAGTCATAAAATCTTAAAGCCTTCGCTCCTTGTTTACTCAAAGACTACCCTTTTCAAAGGAAATCTTTAATAAAAAAAAAAATAATACTCTTGAATAGTGTCAAACGGTGGCCTATGGGATGGAAATTGCATTTTTGACTAAGAACGGATTAATTTATTATTATAAATGAATATTGCTCTGTTTAAAATAAAATAAATAACACCTGATTCATATTAAAAATAGAAAAAAAATCATTTTTTACTTTTTTTCGATTAAAATAAAGTGATTTTTTTTTTTAAAGCAATTAATCTTATTTTCTAGTTGGATAATCTCATTACAACTTAAAAAATTATCATCATTTTATTACTAAAAAAATAAAAAGGGATAAAAATAAATACCTTGAATGCTTGCCTGAGCCTCGAGTCGTGTCAAAGGGTAGCCGAAGATGCCCCTTAAATGATCACTTGCTTATTCACCATTAGTTTATTATTATTAATAATTAATAGTTTTCACGTATAAAATAAAATATAAAAACCGATTAATGTCACTGAACACACGGAAACTATATTTATTTTCTCGATGCAAATAAGATGACACATCGAACAGCTCAAAGTTATATTATTTGATCCAAAGAGTATCTGAAATTAAATTAAAAATATTCTTTAGATTGATTGAAATAATTGTTTGATTAAAAATAAATATTAAAATAATTACCTGGTGTTTGATCAGCAGCTGTCAAAATTGCTTGATTCGATTTCTTATTAACGACACATCCGATTTAATAAAGATTATATTCATTTTGAAGCTCATTTAATATAGAATGAATATAGATAATTAGTTCAAGTTGAAACGATTTTCATACTCAATTAATTTTAATATTCTTTGCGTTGTCATCTTACTGCAATGAGAGAGGCACAGGCAGGCACAGGCAAAGAGGTTGAGATGACAAGATCAGAGAGTATACATTCAAAACAAGTCGCCGCAGGCAGGTCAAAGAGAACTGAAATTAGATAATAAATATTTTTAATTATTTATTTTACAAAAAAATTCTTACAATATGATTTTAATAAAACTATTATTAAATATATTTATTTTTTTGCCATTTAGACCAGGCGCTGGAGGTAGTTGAGTATGCAAAATCTGAGGACCGAATTCTGACAATGGATTTGGGCTAAGAATAGCTCCCAGAATAAGGATCCGGATCTTGCCGGGCCAATTTTTGGTCCAATTTTTTTACTTTCTCTTACCTATGTATATATGTAATATATATATAGAGAGAAAGTATTGGATTCATGTCAAAAATTCGATGTCGAGATTTTGATGGATCTTTACGTTTTGAGGTCCCCTGAATCCAAAAAAGTGGTTTTCGCGACATGGTCTGTCTGTGGGTGGGTGGGTGGGTGGGTGTGTGGGTGGGTGTGTGTTCAATTTTAAGCATGAAGGAATTGAGCTATGAGGCTGAAATTTTATATTTAAGTTAATCACCCCCCGGGACCGGAAAAATAAGCTTTTAATCAAAATCGCCCAAAGACTACTAGTACTTTACTGATGTACTTTTTCAGTTTTTTTCGATTTTCTCAAAATTCGCTCTAACGATTTTGATTAAAATTCAAAAATCAATTATTTTTTAGATGCTCTTTCAAATGTATATTCTCGTTTTGCCCTCAAAATTGTTTGAAGCACACTTTACTCTTGTGCTTCATAGGAAAGATAGGAGAAATGGTTGCCATGGTAACAAAATATAAATATTTTCCCATACTTATAAATTTTACATCTGAATTCAAATATTCCCTACTACCGGGAACTAAATACATGTCGACACAAAAAATCTGGTGTGACAAGCACAGAACACAACTTTCGATTACCGAAGGTAAGAGAAAGTTGTGTGCTGTGCGCAGGTCACACCAGATTTTTTTTACCCCCACCCCTCTTAGTTCCATAGGAAATATTTTAGAAATAATTATTTTTTTTAATTTTAACATCAATTTAGGAGACATTTACGATGACCATTTGGTAGCTTAAGGTTGCACCAACATTTTAAAATGAAAACATAAACGAAAATGATTAAATAAAAAATTTTATAAAAGAAATAAAAATTAGTGGGCCAACCTGCCCCGGTCTCCCCTACTATCTTGCCTCCAGCTGCGGTGGTCCTCTTTAACCCCTTCACCTCTTTTCTCTCTCTCTGTTATACATTTAAATATACGGCTTTAAAATCATGCCAAATTGTGGGGACCGGCAATTATGCTCAAAATCCACTACCTGGTGGTCCAATCAATGAAAAATACTATCTTGCCACCAGTTGTGATGGTCCCCTCTAACCTCTTCACCTCTTTTATCTCCCTTTATTATAAATACACCAGGTAGTAGATTATGAGCATAATTGCCGGTCCCCACAATTTGGCATGGTTTTAAGACAGTACATCTAAATGTATAATAAAGAGAGAGAAAAGAGATGAAGGAGTTAGAGGGGACCACCCGCAGCTGGCGGCAAGATAGTATTTTTCATTGATTGGACCACCAGGTAGTGGATTATGAACATAATTGCTGGTCCCCACAATTTGGCATGATGTTAAAGCCGTATATTTAAATGTATAACAGAGAGAGAGAAAAGAGGTGAAGGGGTTAAAGGGGACCACCTCAGTTGGCGGCAAGATAGTATTTTTTCATTGATTGGGATACCAGCTAGTGGATTATGAACATAATTGCCGGTCCCCACAATTTGGCATGGTGTTAAAGCCGTATATTTAAATGTATAACAAAGAGAGAGAAAAGAGGTGAAGGGGTTAGAGGGGACCACCGCAGTTGGCGGCAAGATAGTATTTTTCATTGAATGGGATACCAGCTAGTGGATTATGAACATAATTGCCGGTCCCCACAATTTGGCATGATGTTAAAGCCGTATATTTAAATTTATAACAAAGAGAGAGAAAAGAGGTGAAGGGGTTAGAGGGGACCACCGCAGTTGGCGGCAAGATAGTATTTTTTCATTGATTGGGATACCAGCTAGTGGATTATGAACATAATTGCCGGTCCCCACAATTTGGCATGGTGTTAAAGCCGTATATTTAAATGTATAACAAAGAGAGAGAAAAGAGGTGAAGGGGTTAGAGGGGACCACCGCAGTTGGCGGCAAGATAGTATTTTTCATTGAATGGGATACCAGCTAGTGGATTATGAACATAATTGCCGGTCCCCACAATTTGGCATGGTGTTAAAGCCGTATATTTAAATTTATAACAAAGAGAGAGAAAAGAGATGAAGGGGTTAGAGGGGACCACCACAACTGGTGGCAAGATAGTACTTCTCAGGGGACTCTAGAGGATCCCCTCAGTTGCTGACAAGACAGTTTTTTCATTCTTTGAGGTTTTAAGTACTCGAATTTGACCATAATTGCAAATCTTCACATCATCTTAGCATGCATTCCATTGATTTCCTATGGAAATAAGAGGGGTGGGGGTAAAAAAATTGGACCAAAAATTGGCCCGGCAAGATCCGGATCCTTGTTCTGGGAGCTATTCTTAGCCCAAATCCATTGTCAGAATTCGGTCCTCAGATTTTGCATACTCAACTACCTTCAGCGCCTGGTCTAATTAACTTAAATAGTAATATATAGAGAGGCATTAAAATGAATTTATTTTTTAAATAATAAAATAACTATCGGAATAAAAATAAATAATCAAAAAATCTGGTGTGAATGTTCGCACCAGATTTTTTGTGTCGAGATAAATTTATTAGAATTTAAGATGTCAAATTTGGGAAAATATTTATATTTTGTTACCATGGCAACCATTTCTCCTATCTTTCCTATCAAGTGCAAGAGCAAAGTGTGCTTCAAACAATTTTGAGGCAAAATGAGAATATACATTTTAGAGAGCATCTAAAAAATAATTGATTTTTGAATTTTAATCAAAATCTTGAGAAAATTAAAAAAAAAAAAACAAAAAAACATTGTGTGGTTTAATGAAACCACGATGCAATTTAAAAATTGAACTAGCCGCGCCGCACAGTGGGCTGAAATCGAAAAAAAGCGGCCATAATTATCTTTTTTTGGGCGGATTTTCACAAAATTAAAACTATACATACATAATCATATGTTCTTTTATACCCTTCAATATTTTCATATTTTACCAAAAGGGGTTGAAATTACCCCTTGACAAAGTTGAAAAAAAAATTATGATGTGTGAAATATAAAGAAAAACATATGTCAAAAAATCAAAAAAAATATGCGTTTTACAAAAATGACATTTATTTTTACAAAAAACATACATGGGGTGAACTACCCCTTACTGAAGGGAGCAAAAAAAAAAAAAATTTTTTTTGATAATTACAAGCAATATGTCTTTATATACATTTTAATGGATGCTGATTCCAAAGATGTCATCTATTTAAAAAAAAACATGCATGGGGGGTGAACTACCCCTTACTCAAAGGGTCAAAAAATATTTTTTTTATATAAGCTTATATAAGCAATGCGTCTTTATATACATTTTAATGGATTGCTGATTACAAAGATGACTATTTTCTCTTCCCTCAACATTGGGGGGTTTGGGGAGAGGGGGCTCGAGCCCCTTGGGCCCCTTGGAGTCGGCTTCTATGTCTCTGTCATTATACTTAAATAAAAATAATTTGCTAAAAAATAAATTACTATATTCTAGCCACTAACTTCTGTTTTATGTCCCTGTTTACCACTGTCTCTCGCTGATTGGCCAGGGACAGAGGAAGTGGAGTCAGTGAGGGAAATTTAAAACTTTAAAATTTTGCGCCGAAGGCGAGCAATTGCAAAATTTCCAAACAGTGAGCAAGAATAAATTTGATGCATTTGCTCGCTGAAGGCATGTAAGGGGTCCAGGGCGGCTTTATCACTTGTATACAAAAATAATATAGTTATTTCAATCATATTAATAGCCCTCGGGGCATGGCGTAGAGGTTAGCGTGCTAACCTCATATACCAAACGTCGCGGGTTCGGACCCCAGGCAGTCCGATGATTTTATTTAAGCCATTTGGATACCAAATGGCTTATATAAGAAATGCCTGGACCCCAATATGTATAATTATAAATAATGGATATCGTTTAAAGTCTTAAATTGCCTGAGTTGCCGAAAAGACTGTGTGAATGTGTGTGTGCTTGTCAGTGTGAATGAGAAAAAAAGTGTGAATGTTTAAAAAAAAAAAAAAAGAAAAAGGCGAGAGTCCGCCGCAGGCACATTCACACTTTTTTCTCATTCACACTCACACTCACACACACATTCATACAGTCTTTTCTCGAAAGCCAAATAAACGAAAAAAAAAAAAAAAAAAAATACAGTCTTTTCGGCAACTCAGGCAATTTAAGACTTTAAACGATATCCATTATTTATAATTATACATATTGGGGTCCAGGCATTCTTATATAAGCCATTTGGTATCCAAATGCCTTATATAAAATCATCGGACTGCCTGGGGTCCGAACCCGCGACGTTTGGTATACGAGGTTAGCACGCTAACCCCTACGCCATGCCCCGAGGGCTTCACGTGTTTTGTGACTCGCTGGTTTGATTCAAAGGTTACCTAACACTGAGTAGTTAGTTTTCGTGAGTTTCCTGTGAAAATTAGGTGTTATTTTGTTGTTTATTATTACATTATATAGTTCTTAAGCCATGTCGGATAGTTCAGATGATGAACCTATTCCCAGGCGTAGGCGTGAAGTTGTGCACGAAGAAAAATACAAACGGAACATTATTTGGAATGCTAGGCTCAAAGGACTGCAGTACGTCTCTGTATATACGCTGTTGTATATAGACATACTGTAGCGTGTAGTCTACTTGTATTTTTCGATTTAGGCATAGTAAAAACACTCTTTTTTATACTTAGGTGTGTATGTTACTTACCTTTGATACCAAAACAGGTAAAAATTAATGGTTTGACTTAATTTCAATAATAATTTTTAAAAAATCACTCATTTATTGCAGAAACCACCTAAGTGCAAATTTTTCAAAAATTAATTACTCAAAAACTTAAAGGGAAAAAAATAATTTTTTAAATAGATTATTCCAATAGCATGTTTTTGATTTGGTAAAAAAATATTTGAAGTAGACTAGACCTATACTTAAGCTGCAAAACAGTTTTTTTTAGTTTTCCAAAAGTTGAAAAAAGCGCACTTAGGTGGTTTCTGAAATAAACGATTCAATTTTAGTTTTCTTTTGTTATAGATCCTTTGGGAAGAGTTAAAAAAATTACCAGAATGGAGTTATATGATATTTTGAAAGAGTTCAAAGGAAAAAAAATAGAAGAAAAAATGAATTTGATGGAAGAAAGACTCATTCAACTAACTTCATGTCCTCCCGAAGAACGGAGTCCCTCGTTCGCGTTAAAATACTATAAAAAAAATATGGGCTGAGATGGGAGAATATATTTTTCTTGTTTCTACATCCTAAAGGACTAAACTTTATGCCCAGATAAAAAGTTTGAGGCGACAAGCTGCGACACATAAACAAAAACACTAATTTGTCTGAAATTTTCTTAAAAAAACGTACAAAAAAGCCTCTTTTGATATTTATAAAAAACAGTGATAAATACGTTTGAACTGAATCAAATATACTGTAATATAGAGAGCATACCTTCAATTTCCACATTCAAGTCGTTTTTTTCTGTTGACCACCACATGAAGACATTTTGCACAAAAAACTGACTAACGAAAATGAGATCGCCTAGAAGCAAGACAAGCAAGCAGTTGACACAATGACTGACTGGGTTCCGAGTGATGTTATGACCAGATAGCCGAACCGGAAGGGTCGGGGGGGGGGGGGACTGGATTACAATCAAGGACGGATACAAGGGGGGGGGTGTAAAGGAGGTAATAACCCCCCCCTCCACGAAATTTGAAAAAAAAAAATACTTTTTTTCGAAAAAAATTTTATTTTTAATGTAAAATTTTAAAAATTAATACTTAAAAATTTGATTTGTACGCGTATTTATATTCTTATATATGGAAAATAATAAATAATTTGCAAACAAGTCCAGAATGCGCCTTTAAATTTTCCGAAATTAAGAAAAAAATTGTGTTGTGCGACCAGTCACACCAGGTTACCCCCCTCCCGAGAAACACCTCTGGATGGCAATGGTGTACACCTTGAGATTGCCAATAATGTAAGATCTGATGTTTTTTATAATTTAAAAAATATTTTATGTTGTTGTTGTATTACAATTATTATTTTATGCTCATTTCAGCTCTAAAGAACTGATGATGGTTTTATCTAATTAAACCCGAAACGTCTTCTAATTGGAGATTTTTATTCGATAGAGGCTCCTTTTTTGGCTGACATCCTCTCTTCCTTCATCATTCTAATTTTTAAGTATTAATTTTTAAAATTTTACATTAAAAATACATTTTTTTCGAATCTCAGGGGGGGGGGGGGGTAATTACCCCCTTTACCCCCCCTGCATCCGCCCTTGGCCCCGGGGCCCGTCAAGTCTCTATGTGGCCCTGACTACGGTGTCCAAGGTTAAAGAAACTGAAAAATTCGTTTTTACAAAGTTTTTAGCCATTTTGCACCACTGAAGCACCGCCAATTGGGCTGAAACTTTGTGTTTATATGTAATTCATCTATCTGCATATTTTGAAGGTGTAACGCCTCAAAGAAATGAGGAAAATTCAAAATAAGAGCACATTTTATATCAAAATTGAATTTTCTCTCTATCTCTAAAACTAGAGCTGCAAATTTATGGGATTTTTGGATTCAGCGCTTCCCAAATACCCAGGAGAAAAGCTTCAAATACCCCGGCAACAAAATCACTGTTCCCCTGTGTTATTTATTCAAAATATAACTGCTTATTTTGCAGTCTGAACATTTATATTTTTAATAAATATTTGGTCTATAATTCAAAACTCCCACATAAATGATAATTTTTCATTTGGGAGATTTATTTCCCATTGCGATGAATTGGCTTTGATGTTTCCAAAGGAGAGCCCGGTGCGGGATCTTTTTGAGCCCCCTCAAATTAGGATTTTTATTCTCCGCAACATCCTCTACTCTATTATGGGGCAGCAACATCTCATTTCGAAATTTGCTTTTGGGAATTTTGATTAGAATGTTCTCTTTGAGCGCAGAAAATTCCGGTTAAAAATTACTCCAAATTGCTCAACCAGTCAGCGGCATTGGCGTATTACAGTAATTGAATTTTTCGAAGATTTCCGTATAAAATTCTTACCATTAAAAAAAAAAAAAAAAATCCGTCAAGTAGTTTCACAGTAAATAAAATTAAATCAAATTTCACAATTATTTTATAATTATTAATGTTGTTTCTTCATTTATATATAGATATATTATATAGATAATCAGGTTAGAGGATTGCTTGAAGGGATTATTAAGTTAAGCGCCTCCCAAGCAAAGAGGCGTGCGATAATCCGCATTCATTTGATGGACTCTTAAAAAAAAAAAATAAAATAAAAGTTATAAGCCGCTAGTGACGTCATCACTCCTCATTTAGAAATAAATACACTTTTATTACAAAATAATAATTTATTTACACACAAATAAAAAAAAAAAAAAGATTCTCGTATTCCTTAAAAAATAAATACAATTTGAAAATTGACAGAGCGGAGGAAATCGTTTCTTGCTTGTCTCATTTTAGCCAGCTAAAATATTTTCTTTTTCTATTCAACAGCACAAATGCACAATGCAATCATTTAATAGAGCAACGTTTTTCAATCTGCGGGTCGCGGGCCAAAGGAAAAAGGCAATTTCAGTGAGAAGGATGGGCTTGTGTGAAACATCCACAATCAAATCATTTTCTCTTTGGGGCGAATGGCACTGATACATTCGGCAAATAGTTGTACAAAGATCGCTTTATATTTTTGGTGAAAATTTTGCCAAGTGATTTCAATTTCCTTCCTCTTGTTACAATCAAATCAGCTAGCTCTTCTCCACCCGTCAAGTTTTCTTTTTGTGTTCTTTGATTTATTTACAGGTACTTTTTAATCTCCTCTCTTCTTTTTAACTTCTTCCCTATCGATACCAAATGAATTCGTATCCCTTGAGGCCGGCTTCCTTCTCCGTCTCTTCTTTGGGCGTGTCCGGGCTATTCAGGCCCAGCTCTACGATTGTAATATTCGGTTGATAGCCAAATTCATTGGCGATATAAGTAACGCGATGAGATCTTCCGTCTCGGGTGTTGAAATAATATTGGCCATCTTTCGAGCCATCCCTGTAGCCATTTTCGCTATGGCCGTGATAGCCCACTGTATAATTGAATTTATAAAGCAACGCCATGACTTCTGAGAGGCTGACCCCCGGCGGAAGACCTTCTTTCTCCTCGCCTGGTCTTCGTGTAGGCGGGATTTGTCCTATCCTATCCGCATTTATAATTCCGCTTGGGGGATTGTGCTGGGTCGTAATTGAAGGCTTCACTGGACCATCAATTGTATTCTGAATCGGCGGATTAACTCCAAATTTGTTGGGGAATTGAGAACCGGTATTTCCTGCTCCAGGATTTGCGCTATTTGATCCTGGATTAATTTGAGATGGTGTTGTTCCTGAAACAAAGCCATTTCCGTCATTGATTCCGCCAGTAACTTGTGGTTTATTCCCTCCAAAAGGAGAACTCGTTCCCGGAGATCCCACTTGTGGATTGTTTCCACCAAAAGGCGAACTTGTACCTGGAGATCCCCCAGTAATTTGTGAATTAGTTCCACCAAAAGGAGAAGATGTACCAGGAAATCCTCCAGTAACTTGAGGTTTATTCCCTCCAAAAGGAGAAGATGTACCTGGAGTTCCTCCACTAATTTGTGAATTAGTTCCACCAAAAGGCGAAGATGTACCTGGAGTTCCTCCAGTAGTTTGTGGATTGTTTCCTCCAAAAGGCGAAAATGTGCCCGGAGATCCTCCAGTAACTTGAGGTTTATTCCCTCCAAAAGGAGAACTCGTTCCTGGAGATCCTCCAGTAATTTGTGCGTTAGTTCCACCAAAAGGAGAAGATGTACCGGGAGATCCTCCAGTAACTTGTGGCCCATTTGTATTTGTAACTCCTCCACTATTAGTACCAAAAGTTGATGAAGTTCCTGGTGGTGATGCAAAAGGAGGTTGATATTCCTTATTAGGCGGAACAATTGCTGGAGGAGATGGCTTTGGCGTTGTGGTTGGAATATGACAATTACTGCAGCCCATTTTCGGTGGTCGTGTTGGCGTAGTGAATTGTGGTTGCGGTGGTTGGGTGACAGAAATTGGAATATTTATTCTTTCAGGGAAATCTTGTGGAGATCTTGCTGTTGTTGTTGATGTTTGTACTGGAAAAGAAGGCTTCACTGATGGACCTGGAGGTGCAATAGCAGGATTTTTCGTCTGTTGAAGCGGATGATCTCGTGGCGGTGGCGGAGCTCGAGTTGTCGGATCATCCGGTGCTGACAAAAGAGAAAAACTTTTAATATCTCGGCTTTGAATTTGATGATTCAGTTATCTAAAGATAACGATGTTGTTAAATGTTCTATAATTTCCCTCTCAATCGACCTAGAACTTTTACGTTTGATCTCCCGGCCAGGAAGATATGTTAGACAAAAGAAAAAAATAATTTATTTTAAATCTCCATTGAGGTTAATATACTGGCAATTATTCTTTGATTTTGGGAAATATCATGAATTATAATTTTAATATATCATCAAGAGGTTTAGTAAGAGTAATATGTTGTTGTTGTTGTTGTTTGTCCTCTTTAAGTAATAAGTTGAAAAATTATACTTACGAAAGCCAACGTAAATGTTCTTCATTTTTAGAATCCGAAAGTTGCCATTCTCGTCGGTAGCATAAACGGTCACCCTGTAGTACCCGTCGGCGGTGATGAAGCCGAATTCCCCCATGATTATGCCCTTTTCATCTGCGCAATCACATTTATTGCAAAACATTTTTGATCATATTTATATTCCGAAATTATAACAAATTCATGCATAACATTTAACTAAGAAAGCAGAAGATCCAATAAAGCTTTGAAAGAAATATCTCCCCCACTTAAATACAAGCGTGACATAACAAATTGAGGTTATTCATACCTTTTTCTTCTTTTCGGTGTTGATAGCCCTCGATATTAAATCCAAATTTATATGGTCGATTTTCGTCTGTATATCCGTCATCACCTTTTTGTTGTTGTTGTTGTGCGATCACCATTAAACAACAAGTTGCCAGAACCACCCAACAAATCCATGCCTAAACAAACAAACAAACAAACGACATAAGTATTGGTTGGTGGTCATTAGAGAGAGGCAAATCGACAAAATGTCGCAATTTAGATGTTAAAGGTCTTTCTTTCTTTTTCTCTTGCCGATTACTTTTTTGATTATCATACATGCACTTGAATACATTTATTCAATGATGACTTGGTAAAAAAAAAATATGATATTAACATATTCTCTCCTTTTGAAAGATTATTTCAAAAAAGAGCGTCTCTGTTCTAACCTATTTAGGCTAAATGTTAATATCCACAAAAACGCTGCTGAGATCGTTTGAATTTATAAATACAATGCAATATCGATGGCTTCCGGCGGGCATTCAACGGTTTTGTGTCTTCGAGCGTTGATTTATTCGTATTTCTATGTGACGAAACAATGAAATTTTTAATTATTAAAAAAAAAAAAAACAAATTGAAAGAAATTTAATTGGAATAAAAGGCTGGCGGCGAAGAGGTACAGCAACGCCAATCTCTGCTGAGTGTGTGGATGGGTCACCCTCTCAGAGTTAAGCCAACACATTATTCGAAAGTCAAAATAACCTCAACAGCCGAATGATTCAATATTTTTGAAATAAAAATAAAATATTTTCAACAATGCCTAATTAAAATTTAATAATAAATTCGGATGCATTCCATTTAATTTTATTTATTTATTTTTTTTTTTAAGGAATAAATTAATTTGACAATTGAAATAACAAAACAAAGTGACATTTTATTTAGATCTTTTGCTTTGGGACAACTTAATTAACGCCAAAAGGCAGGGGCCACATTATCATTGAGATTGTTTTTGTGTTTTTATTAAAATCCCTCCAAAAATAAAATTTTAATGTCTTTTCTCCTAAAATGTTGAGGTTAGTGGCGTCTTTGATCTCTCATTTATTTATTGCACAAGGAAATGAGAGAAAAACATTAATGGCTAAAAAGAGAGTTACTAACCTTAACAAAGATTCAATTTAGCAATGTCTTATTTGTAAAAGAGCAGAAAACAATCAATTGATGCAACAATTGTATCGGGATGAAATTAGCTACGATTTCTCGTCTAAATATTAGATTGGTTTTTATTCCAACTCATTTGTATTTACGGATTTATTTTTATTTCTCTTCTATCTAAAGAAGATGATTCCATCTCAGATGCATTATTTATGATTTTGCTTCAACAAATTTATTACAATTTCCCATACGGTATTCATGACAGAAGTGAAGGAAGGCATTTGCCAAGTAAGTATAAACATGCACTCACTCGCTCCTTCAATACAATTGTGCAATTCCACTTGTTGTTGTTGTTGTTGTTCTTGTTGTAGCTACTCCTCAAAAACAAAGTTATCAAGATGCCAACAAGTTTGAAAAAAGTATTAAAATTTAAATTAAATATGATTAATTAAAGAATAATAATTGTGACATTTAATTTTTACTTTTACTTTACAACTCATTAACCCCGAAAATATGATACTGAATTTTACTAGTTTGGACTAGGGAATGGATTTCTACTTTCTCTTATATATAATATATAGAGAGAGAGAAAGTATTGGATTCATGTCAAACATTCGATGTCGAGATTTTGATGGATATACACGTTTTGAGGTCCCCTGAATCCAAAAAAGTGGTTTTCGCAAATGGTCTGTCTGTGTGTGTGTGTGTGTGTGTGGGTGGGTGTGTCTGTATGTGTGGCCAATTTTAAGCATGAAGGAGTTGAGCTACGAGGTTGAAATTTTATATTTAACTTAAACACCTTTGAAGAATCTGGAAAATAAGCTTTTAACAAAATCGGCCAAAGAGTACTAGTACTTTACTGATGTACTTTTTTCAGTTTTTTTCGATTTTCTCAAAATTCCCTCCAACGATTTTTTTAAAATTCAAAAATCAATTATTTTTTAGATGCTCTTTAAAATGTATATTCTCATTTTGCGATTGAAATCTTCTGAAGACCACTTTACTCTTGTTTTTCATAGGGAAGATAGGGAAATGGTTGCCTTGGTAACAAAATATAAATATTTTCCCATACTTAGAAATTTTACATCTGAATTCAAATGTTCCGTACTGTCGGGAACTAAATATATTCGACACAAAAAATCTGGGTGACAAGCACAGTCACAACTTTCGATTACCGAAGGGTAAGAGAAAGTTGTGTGCTGTGGCAGTCACACCAGATTTTATATATATATATAGAGAGAGAGAAAGTATTGGATTCATGTCAAACATCCGATGTCGAGATTTTGATGGATATACACGTTTTGAGGTCCCCTGAATCTAAAAAAGTGCTTTTTTTTTATTTATTTGGCTTTCGACCTAAAGCCATGCCAAAAACAACATTTTACAAATTATATATATCAAAAATAAATAATAATATAAAATATAAACTAGCAAAAAATAATAAATTAGAAATTTCATACTACAAACAAAACTGACAGTAAAAAAAAAAAAAAATTTCACAAAAAGAAAATGATACCGACAAAAACTGATACAAAATAAAATAGTACACAATAACATAATAAAATACAAAATGATAGATGGTTCTTTATTAGATGGCTATTCTTGGTGTGTGAGGGCATCTATTGTTTGTAGTGAGGGATTCTGTAGGAGTTGTATCCATTTAGTGGGGTCCCGGAATCTTGGCTGTATTTCTTACAATTGTTTTCTTTGGTTGCTAAAATTCGGGCAGTGAAATATGACATGTTCTGGCGTGGCTATAGCACCGAGAGAGAGAGCAGTGGCAGATGGGGGAGGGTATGAGATGTAGTCTGTATAAATGAGCAGGGCATCTGGTAAAAAAGTGCTTTTCGCGGCATGGTCTGTCTGTCTGAGAACAAAATATCTCAAGAACTATGAGAGAGAGAGGTTGAAATTGTATATATAAGTTAGACACCCCCATGAGACGAGACACAAAGCTTTTGAACAAAATCGACCAAAGAGTACTAGCACTTTACTTGCGTACTTTTTCAGTTTTTTTTCGATTTTCAAATTTGTTCATTTTGATTAAAAATTCAAAGTCAATTATTATTTGGATGGTCCTTAAAATGTATATTCTCCCTTTACCCTTGAAATCTTCTGAAGCACACTTTACTCTGATAGGAGAAATGGTTGCCATGGTAACAAAATATAAATATTTTCCCATGTTTATAAATTTTGAGTTCAAAGGTACTGTACTATCGGAAACAAAATAGACCTATATGTCGACACGAAAAATCTGTCGAGACAAGCACAGAACCCACCGAAGCAGTGGCGGATCCAGAGGTGTTTTTCGGGGGGGGGGTAATCTGGAGTGACTGGTCGCACAGCACACATTTTTTCTTAATTTCGGTAATTTAAAGGGGCATTCTGTACTTGTTTGCCAGAATATAAATATAAATCAAATTTTTAAGTATTAATTTTTAAAATTTTACATTAAAAATACATTTTTTTTCGAAAAAGAGTATTTTTTTCAAATTTCAGGGGGTAATTACCCCTTTACCCCCTTCCCCCGTATCCGCCCTTGCACCGAAGGTAAGAGAAAATAGTCTCTATTCGAGTTTAGCATCTTTTCGATGTACCCAACCAAGTGTCCAGCTGAAGAGTTGGGAGTTGGGAGTCGAGAGTCGACTTGAGAGACGAATACGCATTGGAGAGAGAGAACCCTCTGAATGAATAGTAGTAAAAGAGAGGCTGACGCAATAATTCCTCATTTAATAGAGTGATATATGAATTCTTTTTTGGAACTCATAAATAATGCATGATGATTAATTGAAAAAAAAAAAAACACTTTGTCTCTCTCTCTCTCTTTCTCTCTCTCTTTTCCTCAATAAAACAAAAATGCGGAAACAACAAAAACAATTTTTTTATTATTATTTGGAGATCATCAATGTTGGTTGAGATCATTAATTTATCCCTTGAGATATCCTAATCAGAGTTGGCCTCCGAGTATTTTACTTAGTTTTTTACACGTAAAAAACTAGTTCGTTGTAAAACAACTGTAAAAAACAGGATAGCCGCTTATATTTCATATTTTTTAATCTTTTAGAGCATTGACGATATTGTTTTCTTTTTATTTAGTGAATAATATAATCAAAATGTTAATAAAATAATAAAAAAATGATATTCAAAAATTAAATATGGTAAACTAACCTCCAACTGTCATTTCATTTGTGAGTACATTTATTATTTTCTTTAATTAATTCATATCAGATAATTAAATTCAGTTTCCTTTTATTTCATTTTTGGTTTCTCACTAATAAGGAACTAAACATATGGAAAATTAATTTTAGAAAATATATGGTCCGAAAAGTGGAATCTGACAGGAGGTGCAAATCTATGACCTCAAGATTAAAAAAATTCATAAGTAATATTTATTTTGGTTTCTATAATATAATATAAAAACATTGAAAAAGAAGAATAAAAAGAAGTTGATAAAAAAAAAAACAAAATTAGGATTAAAACATTTTAAAAGCATTTCATCTTATTTTTGAATATAAAAATTATCCAAAAAAGATTAAATGTCAAAATAATAAGTATGAATGCACTGAATCTTGTTTTCAAATTTTATTTGACAGTTCCATTTCACGTCATGCGCATCCGAGATTTCTTTTTTACATCCGCCATAGTCTTTCTCGTAAAAAACTGATTTTTTTACTCGGTTTGTGTAAAAAACTGTCAAATAAAGTAAAAAACTCCGCCGAGCATCTAGAGCAGTGTTTCCCAACCTTTTGAGTTCCATGGCACCCCAAAGGTGCTTTGGGAATAACATTACACACTAGGGGCACCCTTCCTTTTCTTTTTCCCTAATAAAACGAAATTTTTTCCACCTTCCAGAAAATTTTTGCCGCCCTGGGGAAAATATTTTTCTCTTTGGGTGAAAATCATTTTACCTTGTTTTTAGGGGAACGAAATTTTTGCCGCCCTCGGAAATTCCATGTGAATAATTTGACCTTTTACTTTCTCTTACCTATGTATATATGTAATATATATATAGAGAGAAAGTATTGGATTCATGTCAAAAATTCGATGTCGAGATTTTGATGGATATACATGTTTTGAGGTCCCCTGAGTCCAAAAAGTGGTTTTCGCGACATGGTCTGTCTGTGGGTGTGTGGGTGGGTGTGTGTTCAATTTTAAGCATGAAGGAATTGAGCTATGAGGTTGAAATTTTATATTTAAGTTAAACATCCCCCGGGACCGGAAAATAAGCTTTTAATCAAAATCGGCCAAAGAGTACTAGTACTTTACTGATGTACTTTTTCAGTTTTTTTCGATTTTCTCAAAATTTGCTCCAACGATTTTTTTTAATTCAAAAAATCAATTATTTTTTAGATGCTCTTTAAAATGTATATTCTCATTTTGCAATTGAAATCTTCTGAAGACCACTTTACTCTTGTATTTCATAGGGAAGATATGAGAAATGGTTGCCATGGTAACAAAATATAAATATTTTCCCATACTTATAAATTTTACATCTGAATTCATATGTTCCGTACTGTCGGGAACTAAATATATGTCGACACAAAAATCTGGTGTGACAAGCACAGAACACAACTTTCGATTACCGAAGGTAAGAGAAAGTTGTGTGCTGTGCGCCAGTCACACCAGATTTTTTAGCAAAGCTTCATTTCTTCCGTCCTACGGTAAATTTTTGCCGCTTCAGTTTAAATCATTTAACCTTTTTTTTAGCAAAACTTTGTTTTCCCGATTCATTTTTTTTTTACCTAAATATCTAGCGGCACTCCGTAGGCATTCCGATTGGGAACCACTGATCTAGAGAATGGAATTTTTTAAACGCCATTTTTCTGACTATATTTCGAATTTAAGGTGTTTTTCGGCATCAGAGACCATTCAGAGTCCGCCCTTTTTATTTCGATTGCTAGGCATCCAATTCGAAGGGAATAAATTTTTCCGCTTGGGACGGGACGCCTGCGTAAAGTGGCTGGTGTCGACTAATCGTTTCTATGCTAATGAAAGTGTTGATATTTTTTAGGAAGGATTACATGTCAACACCTGCGGGCAAATGACTCAACTCTCTCAACGCATAAACTTTCTTATGACATAATCAAGATGGGCAGAGGATTCGGATTTCTTCATTTCAATTGACCCATTCGTTAATTTCTTCCAAATGAACGCATCCCTTATTTGAAATAATAAAGAATTTTCCCAAACGTCATAGGCCTCCCTCTCTATCTTCGTCTTAATCCCGCAGTGCAGGGTCGGCGGAGGGGGTGGGGTTTTTGCGACCGGAAGGAATAGAACAGGCCGGCCCGTCGCACGGTCTGTCGCCTGTTGAAAATAGACATGTAAAGAACAGAAGGACTGCCAACCCCAGCTCGGGAGCTCGTGGTCGCATTCCACGTACCCTGAGCATCATAGCATCATCAGCCTCTCTATCTAACAAGTGGCATTCCATTCTTTGCTATTGATTCTGGCCTGTTCATTTGTTATATTTGTCTATTTAAATGTAGGCTTTATAGAACTTCCCACGCCTTTTCTCCAAGTGTTGGGGCTTTCGCCACTCTGCATTCTCAGCAAGCGATTAGGCCAATCCAATGGTTTAAATAAATCCATATCCGTCGGACTGCCTGGGATCCGAACCCGCGCCCCGTGGCTTTAAGAACATCAATATTGTCAACACCATCTAGCCTCTCTGGGGGGGGGGGGGATATACGAATATCTAAAAATTAAAAAAATAGCCAAGAGCACGAATGGATTATTTATTAAATTATATCAATACAAAAAAAAAAAAAATTCAGAAAAATTATATAAACTCTGAATTAATTTCTTTCCTTCTTTATCAAAACGGGAACAAACCATGACGAGAAATTTCGATAATAATTTGAAGCGAGAGGATGTAAGGGAGACAATTTCTCGACGTTTCGGTCTTCCTCAGGAAACGCTTCGACGAACGAACAATCTACAAAAAGATGTATTCTGAGGAAGGCCGAAACATCCATATTTGGAACAAAACAATGTGTATCGCCCACTCCACAAAAACACTACCCTTTTGTGTGGAACAACGCGCCCTCTTGCTTTCCCGCTGCAGAGAATTCGTGTGTCCTCTCTCTTCCACTCTCTCATAACCTCTTTTGTTTTGGAATTTATTGAATATTATTAAAAAATAAAATAATAACTTCAAGGTGGAATTGACTAAAATTATAAAATAATGAATTTATTAACAAAAGAAGAGAAAGGTCGAAGGCGAAAGGCCAGCCAGCCAGCCAATCATTAAGGCCAATCAATGCTTGCTTGCTTGATCTTAAAAAATTAAAGGAAATAACAATTTGTTGTTGTTGTTGTTGTTGGCCTCCACCTGCGATGACCTGAGAGCGAGTGAGAAGGGCTTGATTGATTGATTGATTGATTGATTCAATCTTGGAGGAGGGCATCTTAAATATCAACTTGTTTGCTTTTGTTGTCTTCCTTGCTTCCCGGAGTCAAAAATTCGATGTCGAGACTTTGATGGATCTTCACGTTTTGAGGTCCCCTGAATCCAAAAAAGTGGTTTTCGCGACATGGTCTGTCTGTGTGTGTGTCTGTGTGTTCAATTTAAAGCGAGGAATTTGAAATTTTATATTTAAGTTAAGCACCCTCCCTAGGGCGTGAAAATAAGCTTTTAATCAAAATTGGTCTTTTTTGACCAGTCACACCAGATAGTATTTTTTACTATCTGGTGTGACTGGCGCACAGCACACAACTTTCTCTTACCTTCGGTAATCGAAAGTTGTGTACTGTGCTTGTCACACCAGATTTTTTGTGTCGACATGTATTTAGTTCCCGACAGTACGGAACATTTGAATGCAGATGTAAAATTTACAAGTGTGGGAAAATATTTATATTTTGTTACCATCGCAACAATTTCTCCTATCAGAGTAAAGTATGCTTCAAAAGATTTCAACGGCAAAATGAGAATATATATTTTAAGGAGCATCTAAAAAATCATTTGATTTTTGTATTTTAATCAAAATCATTGGAGCGTGTTTTGAGAAAAATATAAAAAAACTGCAAAAGTGCATCAGTAAAGTACTAGTACTCTTTGGCCGATTTTTTTCAAAAGCTTCGTGTCACGTTCCAGGAGGGTGCCTAACTTAAATATCAAATTTCAACCTCATAGCTTTTTTGGTTCTTGAGATATTTGGTTCACACACACACACACACACACAGACCATGTCGCGAAAACAACTTTTTTGGATCCAGGGGACATCAAAACGTGTATATCCATCAAATTCTCGAAATTGAATTTTTGACATGAATCCAATACTTTCTCTCTCTATATATATTAACAAATATAGAGGTAAGAGAAAGTAAAAATGTTGGTTTCAAATAAAACACTCGAATGGAGATCCTGGGTTCGAATCTCGGGACACTCTAATTTTATTTGGTTCACAAATATGTAGAATTTCTACAAAAGAACAAAAATAGATGTTATCCATACTAAGCGATTAAATGATTTTTACCTTCAAATATTAATAGATAGACAAATCAACAGGATGACTAATGCATCGTCACGTGGAAACATTGAGAGAGAAAGAGGAGGCGAACAACCTCACAACACAACAACTTTTGTCTTTCATTATCAACTAATCTATTTATTCTAAAACAAACACACAACTGTCTAGGTTGTCACACCAGATTTTTTTGTGTATCGACATCTATTTAGTTTCCGACAGTACGGTACAGTGAGGGTCAATATTAACTCCCACCCATGCGTTTTCTACTCGTGATTATTTCATTGTTTTTGTAAAAGAAAATGAAAAACTTTATACATTTTCTAAAGTTTGATCTATGAAAGTTTCCATTAACAAATATATAATGATTTTTTTTTTTAAACAATGAAATAATCACAAGTAGAAAACGCGTGGGTGGGGCTTAATATTGTCTCTCACTGTACATTCCAATTTCAAGATGTACAATTTATAAACATGGACTCCTATGAAGTACAAGAGTAAAGTAGTCTTCAGAAGATTTTAATGGCAAAATGGGAATATACATTTTAAAGAGAATGTAAAAAATAATTGATTTTTGAATTTTCATCAAAATCGTTGGAACGAATTTTGAGAAAATCGAAAAAAAACTGAAAAAGTGCATCAGTAAAGTACTAGTACTCTTTGGTCGATTTTATTTAAAAGCTTCGTGTCACGTGCTAGGGAGGTGTCAAAGTTAAATATAAAATTTCAACCTCCTAGCTCTTTTCCTTTTTGTGATATTTTGTATACACGCAGACAGAGAGGCGATTTTGTGGAACCCTTGGAACTTTTTTGGACTCAATCCCTTTATTTATTCACTTTTTCTTATTAATGTTCATAAACAACATTGTTCTATTAAACAAATAACCTTTTTTTTAATCTTTTACTACCACCTAGACTCTTACTAAATAAGAAAGTTTTTACCGCATCAGAAGAGATTAATTATCCAAACTAAGCAGCAGCCTCCTGGAGATGGATGATCAAAGGAAGAGAGAATCGATTTGCCATTTCAGCTGCAATTAAGGCTAAACGCCACAAGAACACAATTCCTTCTATAGGGGGGGGGGGGAATAGCCCCCTCGGGGCTTGGAAGTCAGAGGTGGTGACAATATGGATAGTCTTGAAGTCAAGGGGCGCGGGTTCGGATCCCAGCCAGTCATATGAGAATGTTTATTTAAATCATTTGGATACCTGGACCACAATATATCGCCTCTAAAAATAAAGAAATAATAAAAAAGGCTTCCAAATAAAAGAAGAGATTGAGTGAGAATTATGAAATGATGTGAGAGAGAGAGAGAGAGAGGGAGATTCCAATGCCAAAAGGATCTCTCTCTCTATCCATTTGCTTGCCTGCCTGCTTGGATGGATATCCAATAAATTGCAATTCAAGTGCAAATTGATTTGCCAAACATTCAACGATCGACTCGCTAAATGGCCATAAGGTCAGAGAATAAATATTATTTTATTCTTTTGGCTACAGTAGCTATATAGAATTTGTTCATCACATGGATCCTTCAATCACAGCTCGCTAGCTAGAGTTTCTTCATCAATTAGCAACGCTAGAAAAAGTTAAAATTTTGAAATGAAATTTTATATTTCCAGAGAGTAATTTCAATTAGGATTTTCCCTGGGGATGTCGGATACTCGGGAAAATGAATAGACGGGGATGCCGACAGGAATTGAGAAATAAAAGAGATTTCCCATTTGTTTGTTTTGTTCTCTTTTTTTTTTTTTTTTTTTTTTTTAAACCCTTTTCGGCTACAGAGGCCATTTAGGGGTTATTTATTTATTATATAAATTTTAATATACATTGTATCGTGGCAACCGGGGGGCGTTCCACACGCTGATTGCTCGGGGTCACCAATCCCGAGCTTTCGCCGCGCTTGGCATTACTTAACCTCAACGATTGTGGTGACTGTTGATCTTCTCCGTTGCCAGGCCCCCCGGCTTTTGTTCTCTTTGATTTTCGTGCAGATTGATTTGATTAATGTCAAAAGTCGTGTGGAGATCATCTCTGGAGACCTTTCCAAGGAAACAAATGATATCACGACGTCCGCATAAAGGGAATAAGAAAAGCCTTTTAGTTTCATTCGTTATGTCCTTTATCAACATACGCCATAGATAACATATCAATTTATTTGTAAAATTTTTGACCAAAATGGCTATAATTATAAATAAATTGAGAAGAAAAGATAAATGCTGATTTTCTCATACAAAATTTCTCTGGATATCAACAGAGCGACACTCACAGAAGGGGGGGGGGGGTGACAAATCCATCGAAAAAAATGTGTTGTGACTGATCGCACAGCACACAACTTTCTCTTTTGTTCAAAAGCTTCGTGTCACGTCCCATGGGGGCGTCTAACTTAAATATAAAATTTCAACCTCATAGCTCTTTTCGTTCTTGAGATATTTTGTTCATAGACAGACCATGTCTCGCGAAAATCACTTTTTTGGATTCAGGGGATCTCAAAACGTGAAGATCAGTCAAAATCTCGACATCGAATTTTTGACATGAATCCAATACTTTCTCTCTCTATATATTAACATATATATAGGTAGGTAAGAGAAAGTAAAAATGATCAATTGATTTTTCTGAATAAAATTAAGAAATGTTTCTTTCGCCAATGGCGGTGGAGAGCGTCACTCGGCCATTTTCCTGGCCACCTATCCCGTTTGTCAGCACCCCTTGGCGTTGCTTAACAACATTGATCTGCTGTTGTGCCTTCTCATGTTCATTCTATGAGCTCGTAATTTGATCTTTATTTATTTATTTATTTGATTGGCGATTCGTGTAAAGCAAAGTGGAAATTGAATATGTTTGGTTATCAGAGTCAAAGATCAGCCAGCGAATCCAACTCTAGGGTTATTAGCATGCGATGCCTCCTTAGAGATGTCTATTTAAATTTCAAATTAAAATGTTTAAGAAAAAAATAAATAAATTTCAAGTAGCTACTTGGCGAATTCAATTTAATAAAAAAAAAATCTCAACACTTGACCACAAAGTGTATATAACTATTCTAAGTTTCAACTAACATCCTCGGCGGTCCACACATTCATTTTTACAATTAACGTGACGAAATTCATTGAACCTAGGAGACAATTTGGCAAACTTGGCGTTAACTCGGAGGTTTCTCTCTAGGCAGGGGCGAAATGGGGGGCGTCGAGGGGGTTTTTGGGCGACTTGACTGAATGGAATGTCCCAGTAAATTTTGTCAGATTAACATTTCTCGTACTCAACGCTCTTATAGATAAGAATGTGCGCTCAATTACCAACGAATTATTTATTACGAAATGAAATTCCCTAACACCTCTAGTCGCTCAGCCACCTAGGGGGGGGGGGAAGTCGGATGAATATTTATTTAAATCATTTGGAGAGCAAATAGTGGCAATTTGCAAAGAAGTTCCTCCAGCCATTCAAGTACGACTACGTAGGCGATTTTGGCAAAAATGATCATTTCCAGACACAATTTGAAGGGAATGCCAATCGTGAGGCGCTCAAAACGTCCGTCCTGAGGCGATTTCGGCACCCATTTGGAAATGGACAAAAAGAGATGTTGAGACAAAATATTCTTATTTATTTTGAGAGATTTCAGGGTTTGTTACACATCTTGATAATTCAGTTAAATAAAATTTATAATAAAACTAGTCGCGACGCCCGCCTTCGGCGGACCCTCGCCTTTTCTTCTTTATTATGAAAAGAAAATTATTATTATCCAGTGACGGCGCTAGCTTATTCTGAGAGGGGGGGGCAGGAGTGGGGCGAACTTATCATCAGGGGGGGGGCAGTCAATAAATATTTAGGCTACATCAACAGAGAAACAAAAAATCTGGTGTGATCGTGCAACCAGATTTTTTGTGTGACCTTAGGAACCGACAGAAGTTTCGGATTCGGCCAGTTTCGGCCAAATTTCAGCCGAAACTTCGCCCTGCCCGAAACCTGAGTTTGAAAAGATGGGATTATGCTCGTATACTAAAAAAAAACGTAGAGTGAAATTCGCACTTAAAAAAAGATCAAATTACATTGAAATAAAAAGCATAAAACTTGAATTACATTTTTTTTAAGGAAAACTGAATAATTTTAGAAATTTTTTATTTGGTTTTCGAGCTGATTGGGGGCATCCAGAGGGGCAGAGGTCCTTGCCGGGGGCGATGGCCCCCTAGCCCCCCGTAGCGCCGTCACTGTTATTATCCCATTCCATTTGCCCACCGGGCTTGGAGTAGTAGGTAGCGTGCCTACCTTCTATACCGAACGTCGCGGGTTCGGACCCCAGGCAGTCCGATGATTTTATTTAAGGAATTTGGATACCAAATGGGCAGCTATAAGTATTTGTCACGTTATAAAAAGACTCGTTAATGAGCGTAGAATAGCGAGGGTCCGCCGCAGGCGGCGGGAGGTCCAGGGGGCGGCTAGTTATTGATTAAAGTCCCAGAACTTTTACGACGACAAACATTAAACAAACATTTTAATCTAGGCGAGCTTCTCTGGGTGACACCCGTCACCGTTCCCCAGGAATATCCAGAACCTCGTTTACACCGAATCCTTGTCGGGTTTGGACTTAGAACATCCAATCTACTTGCGATCTACCATTCGCTACTTCGGCCCTGTCCCAGTGACGTAGATGCAACCCATCTCTCCTTCTCACCAGCACTCGAACAATCCCTTGCACATCTTGTTAATAAAATTGATAAAAACAACGAAACTCTTCACTTACAATCATATCTCTTCCCTATAAGTGTCCTCTCAACTCACTACAAATGCCCTTAACACTCATCTTCCTGGTCGTGGGGTTCTCTCGAGACATCTCCTTATTTGGGTTAAATGTCTGTCTAGTCGCTTTATTTCCCTTCCCCAACCCTCGTCTCCTCCCTCGTCTATGTGTCTATTCTTCCATTCCTCCCTCAGGTCAAGACAAAATAAACGCTGGCAGGTCTTCGAGATATCGGCCTTTGAAAAGAGGGCAAAAATGCTCCGGGAGACTCTTCATCAGGACTAATGAATGAACCCTCACTGGTGGAATTGAGAGTCCAAATTGGTCTGCTGGTTGGCAGAAAGGCATTTACAATATAGTGAGGGTTGATTCATTAGTCCTGATGAAGAGTCTCCCGAAACGTGGAATAAATACCTGCGTCGTGCAACTCTCTACGCCAGACTTTTTTCCCAATCTTCATTTATTTCGGGGAAATCCACAAAAGTGGGCGAACAGAAGAAATATCTGAAGATTTTTTTTTATTTTTATTATTAAATGCTTTTATTTAACTTACTCTTTCAAGGTCACCAACTTTATGGCTTTGTTAAGGACACTTCCCGATGAGCTAGAGGTGTGAAATTTGATATTTAAGAGTCATTTTTGATGACGCAAATTGTGAGTTTGGTTTTACCAAAATAGACCAAACTAATGTGGTACTTTATTTGAAACCCTTCGTGAATTAATGTAATTTCAAAAGACTTCCCGATGGGCTAGAGGTGTGAAATGTAATACTTAAGAGTCATTTTTGATGACGCCACTATATCGTGGTTTTGATCAAAATAGACCAAACTAATGTGGTACTTTATTTGAAACCCTTCGCAAATTAATGTAATTTCAAAAGACTTCCCGATGGGCTAGAGGTGTGAAATGTAATACTTAAGAGTCATTTTTGATGACGCCACTATATCGTGGTTTTGATCAAAATAGACCAAACTAATGTGGTACTTTATTTGAAACCCTTCGCAAATTAATGTAATTTCAAAAGACTTCCCGATGGGCTAGAGGTGTGAAATGTAATACTTAAGAGTCATTTTTGATGACGCCACTATATGGTGGTTTGAATCAAAATAGACCAAACTAATGTGGTACTTTATTTGAAACCCTTCGCGAATTAATGTAATTTCAAAAGACTTCCCGATGGGCTAGAGGTGTGAAATGTAATACTTAAGAGTCATTTTTGATGACGCCACTATATCGTGGTTTTGATCAAAATAGACCAAACTAATGTGGTACTTTATTTGAAACCCTTCGCGAATTAATGTAATTTCAAAAGACTTCCCGATGGGCTAGAGGTGTGAAATGTAATACTTAAGAGTCATTTTTGATGACGCCACTATATGGTGGTTTTCATCAAAATAGACCAAACTAATGTGGTACTTTATTTGAAACCCTTCGCGAATTAATGTAATTTCAAAAGACTTCCCGATGGGCTAGAGGTGTGAAATGTAATACTTAAGAGTCATTTTTGATGACGCCACTATATCGTGGTTTTGATCAAAATAGACCAAACTAATGTGGTACTTTATTTGAAACCCTTCGCGAATTAATGTAATTTCAAAAGACTTCCCGATGGGCTAGAGGTGTGAAATGTAATACTTAAGAGTCATTTTTGATGACGCCACTATATGGTGGTTTTGATCAAAATAGACCAAACTAATGTGGTACTTTATTTGAAACCCTTCGCGAATTAATGTAATTTCAAAAGACTTCCCGATGGGCTAGAGGTGTGAAATGTAATACTTAAGAGTCATTTTTGATGACGCCACTATATGGTGGTTTGAATCAAAATAGACCAAACTCAGTGGCGTATTCAGGGGGGGGGCCCAGGGGGGCCGGGCCCCCCCCCAAAGCCTTCTCCAAAACAAAAAAATACCTATTGTTTTCCCTAATGTTTTTTTTTTTTTTTTTATATAATTATTTTATTAACTCTCATAAATTCTAAAATCTAAAAAAAAACTTATAAATAATTGAAAAAATCTCTAATATTTACGAATTTTGTATTAAAATTATTTTTTATTTCAAAAAAAAAAAATTTTTTTTTATTTGTTTTTTATTTATAATTATTATATTATCTAAAAAAAATTCTCCACTTTAAGTTTCTTGGAAAGAGGGGGGGGGGGGGGGGTTCAAAATTTTTGGGCCCCCCCCAAGCAGAAATCCTGGCTACGCTACTGACCAAACTAATGTGGTACTTTATTTGAAACCCTTCGCGAATTAATGTAATTTCAAAAGACTTCCCGATGGGCTAGAGGTGTGAAATGTAATACTTAAGAGTCATTTTTGATGACGCCACTATATGGTGGTTTTGATCAAAATAGACCAAACTAATGTGGTACTTTATTTGAAGCCTCACGCAAATAAGGCCCTATTAACTATAGTTTTGAATTTTGATATTTACGAGTCATTTTTTTATGATAATGAATAATTTTTCAATTGAACCAAATCAATACAGGCCAAACTAATGTGGTACTTTATCATATTGATGATTTTTGATAAGACTAAAAGACTAAAAAAGCTTAAAATAAATATAAAATAAAAAAAAAGATTTAAAAAAAAATGCTTTTATTTAAATTGAACTAAAAAGAGAGAAATAAGAAAGAAATAATTTAATTGTTCTTGTTAAAATTTTTTAATATTTATGACTTAAAATAAAAGCGTGGGGCGCTTCGAAGTGATTCCGAGGCTCGCGCCCCACGCTTTTATTTTAAGTCATAAATATTAAAAAATTTTAACAAGAACAATTAAATTATTTCTTTCTTATTTCTCTCTTTTTAGTTCAATTTAAATAAAAGCATTTTTTTAAAAATCTTTTTTTTTATTTTATATTTTTTATTTTGGGTTTTTTCCCATTAATATTTTAATTTCGGCGACTTTTCATTCAATTTTATCCTTTTCTATAAAAGTAAAATCCCTCGCTGTTTATGTGCATGCAATCGAGCGAGGTGTTCACATTAGAAAGACAATTTATGATAATCTCTGGCACGTAAGCAGCAAAAAAAATGAATAAAATCCTCTCTCTGCGCTGAAGCAATCGAAAAAGAAATAAATTCTATTTCGAATTGTTTGAAAAGATAAAATAAAAGGACAAGGACATCCATCATTAACATAGAAACACAAATCGATCGATAAGGTCCATTTGGTTGGCATTGATTGAAATTATAAAGAAAAAAAAAGAAATAAGCTCAGGTAACTCGTAATCGCTCACGTTAGACAAGGAAGCAGATCTCTCTTTGGAAATTATTTATTTTTTAATAGGCAACGAGTATATTTATTTATATTTGCCAAGGTTGGCAGCAATGGTCACCTGTTATATTGATATACTGTATATCAGGGGTGGCCAAGCAGGCTCCTTGATAGTCAGAGCCGCAATCAAATGCGTATTTAAAGGGTATGCAAAAAGGTAGTAAAAAAAAAATTTTTTTTACAGAAATTATATTTATTGAAAACATAAATAAGGGTACAAGATATGTGTATTGAATTTAAGACGCATACTGAAACACATACGGAGCGATAATTTTTTAAAATATGGCACAAAAATGAAAAAGGAACTCGAGTCCATTTATCAAGAGCCACAAATAATGCTTCAAGGAGCCACAGGTGGTTGCCCACCCCTGAATTAATTATTTCATTATTCCCGCGGCGGTAAAGAGGGCGACGGAATGGAATAGAACAGGCCGGCCGGCCGGTCGCATGGCCTGACGCCTGTTGAAAAGGGACAGACATATAAAGAATAGAAGGACTGTCAGTCCCAGCTCGGGTAGCTCATGGTCGCCTGGGCAAAGAATTAATTTTTTCATTATTTTAATTAATTAGCTTTAATTTTTCACAAGGAGAGAGAGAACACAATGCCTTTCAATGGAAGAATTGATTTGTGAACCCCTGATTTTGCAATTTAAGGGGGAAAATCCCCCCCCCCCCCCCTTGGAACCAAATGTTGAGGTTTTTGAACTTTTCGCCTCTCTAGAGCCTCTATCAAGGCTTAAATACTCCTTTTCATCCCTCCACATTTAATTCATGGCCCCAAGATTAACGAAAAGGGGTGGAAATAGGTGGGGGGGGGGTAAAACGGAGGTCATTTTGCTTAACAATCTGAAGGAATTATCTAAAATTTTCTTGCCGAGTAGTGTTGTTGATAAATATTGAATTTTTTTGAGGGAAAAGCCTGAAATTATGGCATAAAAACCCTACAAAATAAAAAAAACATTCTCCTGGTGCATCGTGCACGGAGGCACGCACCAACCCCAATGTACCGGTATCTAGCTCGAGGGCCAACAACCCGGTTCCCTATGTTGGGAGTGGGAGGCCCTTCACCTACCCTACTCCCCAAAAATCACTCTCTTCTCATCCTCCGGTAAATAGTGAATTAAATCACCTAACTTTATAATCCCACTTATAAAATACTTAAAGTAAGATTTAAAAAACAAATTTTTTGTTTTTTCTCATTCACACTCACATTCATACAGTCTTTTCGGCAACTCAGGCCATATAAGACTTTAGACGATAACCGTTGTTAAATGAATATAATATATTGTGGGTTCAGGCATTTCTATTTAAGCCATCTGGTATCCAAATGGCTTAAATAAAATCATCGGACTGCCTGGGTCCGAACCCGCGACGAAAAAACAAAATTAATAACAAAAGACTTTTTATAAAAAATGAGATTTAATTAGATTACAAAGAAACTCAAATTCCAAGAATATAAATCTCTGACGAAGATTCCATGAGATGTAGAGAGTATATAAACAACACTTCTTGTATTCTATTAAATTAATAAAATAAAAAATAATTAAACAGATTTTTTAAATGAATTCTGACAAAATTTTTAACATTTTTCTTAAAGAGAGTTTAAAATGAGATGAAATTCTTAAAATGGACGATGAAACTAAATGATTGCAGCCAAGTTGGTAAACCTTCCCCCTCCCCCCACCCCGCCTCCATTTAATTAGACAAAGACACAACAAAGAGACTTCAACTCTAAGAATATACATTTGTGACATTGAATTCAAGGGATGTAGAGTGTATAAATAAATAAAAACAAAATTATTGAAATTCGTCTTGTAAACTTGTATTTATTTATTTAATTGGTACACAGCTTTAACTTCTATTGTTTTTTTTTTTTTATTTATAAATTAATGATGTTATAATTAAAATAACGAGAACGAGAACGGAACGGGCTGTGCGGGCAGCAGATGGTGAATGAGGGGTGAGTGACTTACCTTGCAAGAGGAAGGCATGGTGTGCTTCCAGGTGACAGTGGCACGCACAAAATTGCACTGTATCTGCTTGCAGAGGCGATGCCACCTTTTAATACTCCCCCTCCACCAACAACGCCAACAACAACAACAACAACGTGTCTATCCTTCTGTGCTCCTGTGCCTCTCAATCACTCACTTCACTCACTCACTCGTTCATTTCATCCAAATTTTAATTTAATTAAACTATTGTGTGCTATTTACTGTTTACAGTTGACATTTGCTTGCTGAAAGAAAGAAAGTAACGAGATAATAATCAATTCATTTCAAAATATTCTTTTGGAGAGGATCTCAAATCCACAGAAAACGAAGCAATTGAATTTTCCATAAAGAGAGCAATTAGCACAAAATAAAAGAGATGTAGAGTGTATATATATTGATTTATTCCCAAATTCTAATCTTAAATGTTTTTAAAGTTAGAAAAAAAAAAAAAAAAAAAAAAAAAAAAATATTATTTTTACCCCCCCCACAAAAACCCCCCTCCCCGGGGGCCAACACCCCAAAACCCACAAAAAATTTTAAAAAAAAAAAAAAACCACAAAAAACAAAAAAAAAAAAAAAAAAAAAAAAAATAATAATAAAAAAAATAAATAAAAAAAAAAAAATCCTCCCCCATAAACAACAAATTTTTTCTTGCTTTCCCATCGAAAGAAATAAACAAACAAGTAAACTACAAGATGACAAATCAAGCAAAAGTGTAATAGTTTACAATTTGATTAATTAATTCTAAATCATGTCCAAATTAAAATTAAAAAATAAATAACAATCAATCAAAGAGATGCTAACTTCATTTAGTCCAGATTTAAAGAGATGTAGAGTATATATATTATGTCATGTATTCTGAATATACGTATAAAAAGCAAGATTTATTTAAATTCAATTGGCTTTTACGTAAATGTCGTCTAGCTAGCCTCCAAAAATATAGAAAATTAGTGAGAAACGCAAACAACACAAAATTAATTTATGTTAAATAAACAGAACTTAATGAATTGAAATTGATTCTCTTTTGGGAAACTTTAAATATGATGACTTGCTCAAACAAATAGCCACAAAATTTGACCGTCAATCAGAAACAGTGTTGCCAACGAAACTGATATTTGATTTCAACAGCAGATCGGGTTTTTTTTTTTTACTTGATCATAACAATAAATATTTACTTTAACAAATATGAGAACAAATTTCTTTTTAATTGAAATATATAGTCTGCTCGGGGGCCCACATCTTGTGGGTATGTGGATGGCGACCACGAGCTACCCGAGCTGAGACTGGCAGTCCTTTTGATCTTCTTTAAAATAAATAAATATAGATTAAATTATAAATAAAATCTCAAACGTGAGAAAGAGATTCAAAAAGATGTAGAGCGCATATAAATATATATTGCCATATTCTAATATTTTCTAAAAACCTCGTGGGCACTTTCTCTTTCTTTTTTAAGGTCAATATATAGAGAGAGAAAGTATTGGATTCATGTCAAAAATTCGATGTAGAGATTTTGACGGATATACACGTTTTGAGGTCCCCTGAATCCAAAAAAGTGCTTTTCGCGACATGGTCTGTCTGAGAACAAAATATCTCAAGAACAAAAAGAGCTAGGAGGTTGAAATGTTATATTCAAGTTAGACACCCCCTGGCACGTGACACGAAGCATTTGAACAAAATCGGCCAAAGAGTACTAGCACTATTTTTCTGATGTAGTTTTTCATTTTTTTCGATTTTCTCAAAACGATTTTGACTAAAATTTAAAAAACAATTATTTTTTAGATGGTCTTTAAAATGTATATTCTAATTTTTTTTTTTTTTTTGGCAGATGAGTGCTGACGATCGTTCACATTGCCCATCCTAAATGGCATTTGTAAGCGAAAGTTATGGCGTAATTAAGGGGACGTCATTACTTGATTTGTGAGTGCTTAAAGCGCCAAATCGAACGCGCCCAAAGGGTCCATCTCAGCATACTTTTGCCAAAAAGGCGAGTTATGTTGTCTTAGGCGGGAATAGTTGCTACGAGAGACTTTAGGCTACATATCCCCACAAAAAAATATTCTAGCGGCGTCAAATGGCCCTTTCGGGCTCTCTTGAAATCATTTTGGACAAGAAAAAGTCGGAAACAGAGATCGCGTTGTTGCAGCCATCGTCTTAAAAGAAATACGGCCCGGAGATGCCACAGGCCAGGAGGACGAACATGCCCAAGTGCTCTAAACACATAAAATTGAATAATTTGCAAACTTTCTTCGGGCGAAATGGCAACGCTGAGTAGGGATGAAACGAACAAGTAGCCTACTTACTCGGTACTTTTCTTTCGATACCAAGTACTTTTGGAATCGGTCAAAAATACTCGTATCGATACTCGGTCCTCGTACGCGATGATTAGTTCGGTAGGAAGAACATTTACGTAGCATATTTGTTCTTATTTACAATAGAAATAGGCTAAGTGGAATGGTTTCTACCCTTGTATTTTAATTTTTATTGTTGGAGTGTTCAACAGGGAAACATCTTGAAAAATTATTATTTTTGGGTAGCCCTAGTACCTCTAAAACTGAATTTTTTTTTTTTTTTTTTCAAGAACTTGTTGTTTTATGGCTGTGGAGATTTAATCAAGATTCGCAGGGACTTTTCAGCCAGGAGATTAAATAAAAAAAATATTTTATTTAATTTCTCTTTGCCGAGGGTTTCGGTCGCCAATCACGACCTTCATCAGGGCGAATATTGACGACTATACACGATCTTAGGTATTTTAATATTCATTGCAATTAAATATACAATTTCTTTTTACTTTGATTTGTACCAAAATATTATCATACTCGGAGGTCTCCGATGATGAAGGTGGTGATTGGAGACGGAAACGTCGGCAAAGAGAAATTAAATAAAAGATTTTTTTATTTAATCTTCTGGCAGCAAAGTTACTGCGAATCTTGATAATATCAGAACGAAAAAATTGACCGATACGAGTAA
Organism: Euborellia annulipes; assembly: GCA_023213315.1. Lineage (NCBI taxonomy): Eukaryota > Metazoa > Arthropoda > Insecta > Dermaptera > Anisolabididae > Euborellia > Euborellia annulipes. The sequence goes on along the minus strand of JAKCPI010007001.1, from coordinate 21,125 downwards.
GTATCGATACTTTTCAATCGATACCTCACTGGTATCGTTTCATCCCTAATATTCCAAGTAGCGAGGGAGGTTTCTCGGTCGCTTTCTGCGCCCAAGGCCGATGGAGATAGTACCTTCAAAGAGAGGAAATGGAGGTGTCGACGGCGAAGAGCCCTTCATCAAAGATGCAAGAAACGTAGAAGGAAGCTCCGCGTTCAAGGAGCTCCTAATTAAAAATAAAGCCAAGAAATGAAGAAATATTTAAAAAAATTGAATTTGCTCATCTATCATGCATCGATAGATGTTTAATTATAGAGTTGCGTTGGCCAAAATATTTATTTATTTAAATATGGAAAAAAAAATTATTTTTTTTGATTTATTACACGTAGGTGCAAAATATGATGGCGAATGAATTATTAGAGAAGGCAATTATAAAATGACCTTAAAAGCTGCTGCTGCTGCTGGTGGCGTCATTTTAATTAGCCAACTAATCCCCAAATGGGGATCTATTAAAGGGGAAACGCTCTGATTGAAGGAAATTTTGGAAATTATCCAACAAACCAACAACAACAACAACAACAAACAAGGATGATTTGTCTTCATCATTGGATTGAAGAGTGAAAAAAATCTGGTGTGGCACTGCACACAACTTTCTCACAAGTTGCGTTCAGTGCTTGTTCCACCAGATGATTTTTTCGTGTATATTTAGTTTCAGCCAATATGCTAGTATTAGAATTCAAGATATAAAATTTATATTTGGAGTCGGAAGGAATAAAACCAGCGTTCTCGAACACCTTTACGCTTTCATTTTAAGCAGACGTTTCGGTAACCATAACGGTTGCCATCTTCAGTGCCAATGAAAGTTTTTTAAGGTGTTCCTTCCTCCCGACTCCAATCTCACATACCCTTAGCATACAACTGAATATTTATATTTTGTTATCATGATCTCCCATCTTTCCTATCAAGTACAAGAGTAAAGGGTCTTCAGAAGATTTCAATGGGCCAAGAAAACGTCCGAAATCACCGAACGATAGCGATCAATGTTATTTAATAGTTGCTCTTAGGGAAGAACTGGTAGTTGGCAAGTTCCTTCCTTATTTCCGAAATCATTGCAAAATATTAAAAGAGTCCTCTAAGTGTCATTTTGTTTCTTATTTTTATTTTTTATCAAATCAAACGCTATTCTGGTCGGGAGGCTCTCATATACTCACTCCATTTCTCAAACTCATAAATCCGTTACAATTTTCTCGGATTCCCTATCAGCTCTAAAGTCAATTCAAAATATTAAATGTGCCAGGGATACTAGAAAAATCCATTGGGAAATCTTTACACTTTTAAAGAAAGCATTCGATCTGGGCTGCTGGATTAAGGGACATTCCATCATAGAGGGTAATTCCGTCGCTGATTTCTTAGCAAAAAATAAAAGCTACCGAAAAATCGGACAGGCTTCAGACCTCAACTCCATGTCAGGATACAGGGTGGGCCAAAATAAACGAAGGGGTTTGAATTGCTTATAACTTTTTTATTATAATTTTCTTTCTTCTTTTCTTTTCAGTATTTTGTAAAGAAGACTTGGGGAATTTAAAATGGAGCAGTACTCAATTCAACAACTTGCCCAAATTGTTGAGCTTTATTTTTCATAATTTAATAATGAGCGACGAAGCTCATTTCCAATTAAGTGGGTTCGTTAATAAGCAAAACTGCAGGATATGGGCTACGGAAAATCCGAGAGTAGTTCAACAGCGAGAATTACAGCCACACTAAGTGTACGGTTTTTCATCGGAAAGGATAATTGGTCCTTATTTTTTTGAAAATGAACACGGGGTCGCCGTTACCGTCAATGGTGTCAGATATCGGACAATGTTGGAAAAATTTTTAAGGCGGCTGAACCATCCACAAGTATGGTTCCAACAAGATGGCACTGCAAGGGACACAATGGCTCTTTTACGGGGCATCTTTGGTGAACGAATTATTTCGCGTGCAAGTGATTTTAATTGGCCTCCGCGTTCACCGGATTTAACCGCTGCAGACTGTTTTCTTTGGGGTTATTTGAAAGGAAAAGTCTACATTAATAAGCCAAGAACCATCCAGCAATTAAAAAGCAATATACGCGACGAAATAAACAACATAACACCTGAAGTTTTGCGAAAGGTTATGGAAAATGTGTTGGATAGAGCACGAATATGCGAGGCAGGAAATGGCCACCACTTGCGAGATATTATTTTTCATAACTAAACTAAAAATATTCCCCATTTATATACTGTATTTAATAAAAAAAATTTAATAATTATGTATTAAATAAAAAAGTTATAAGCAATTCAAACCCCTTCGTTCATTTTGGGCCACCCTGTATTATTCCATTGCTCAAAAAGCGTTTAACCACATTAGGCATAACTCTTGCAAAGAAAAAGGCTCCTTCCTACACAAACTAAAACCTTGGTTGGTATCAGGACCTCAATAATCTCAATAGGCAAATCAATTCAACTCTCCTCGATATCTTTTTCTGACGCTCATAGCCCCAGGGGCAATTAATTGAGAGAGAAGAAGAGGCTGCAACTTGGTTGGTTGCTTCTCTAGGAGAAGAGATGAGAAATCAAAGAGGAAATTGAAATTTGGCTTGCGTAGGAGGGTCGTAGAGGTCAAAGAATTCATTCGATGTGATGACAGACAGACAGCAAGGAAGTATTCTTTGTCAAGGATACACATTTTGCTTGCTTGCTTGATTGCTTGCTATTCGATCATCTTTTCCTTTTCTTTTTATCTTTTCGACAATTAAGATTTTAATTTTATTTAAACTTTATATCAACCCCCCTCCGTGGCGAAGAGGTTAAAGATGTTGACAAATGTCAATATTGATAACCTTAAAGTCAGGCAGTTCGATTTATTTGGTGTGCCTGGATCTCAGGTGTGTGTCTTCGTGCACAGAAGCACCACTTTGAGCAAATAAACGGAGATCCCGATAGGAATTTCAAATAAAAATAATTAAAAAAAAAATTAATAAACAAAAAAAAAAAGTTTGGAAAAGAATAAACAACAATCAACAAACAACAATCAAATCAACGAGTTGCTAACTTCAATTAGAACTGAATTCAAAAGATGTAGAAGAGATTTTTTAATTATTTTTTTGCTTTTCTTAACAAATTAGTAAATGTTGTCTATAATAATCAATATCAACAATCAATATATTACTTGTTAATGATTTATAATTTTTTTTTTTTTTTTGTATTGCTAATTTATTTAATATTTTAATAGGATATGTGGCAACAGCAATTGAATTCTTTTTCAAATAATCATAATAATCACAAATTTAATTAATTAAATTAAATTAAATTGGCTTCTTTGACAGTTTTCGTGACGTTGGGTTGGGAGACCTGGAGCTGACCAGCCAGCTTGTTGACATTTCATCTGCAAATACCAACGACGCTAATAAAGAAATCAAATCAAGGATTATATTACAAGACTCTTCACTTTACAGATACATTTTTATTCATATGCACACTTTTTGTTATGGAAATTATTAATTATTAAATGAATTATAATTTCAAATGGGAAATTCCCTTCAAAAATAAATAAATCATTTATTAATTGTGTGAATTAGAGAAATCGCTACGCTAGAGGTCATGGTAACAAATAAATAAATAAATAATTTATTTAAAACAAAGATGTGAATTGATAGCCAAAAAAATATCTTTCAAAATTAATAATTAACTTATTTAAATAAATAAATAAATATTAAGGTCCTTTGAAAATTAATAGATGAATTTAATTCTTAATTAGAAAAGATTAGAAAAGGAAGGATGAGTTAACCTCTATCTCTTATTTTGACATGAATCTAAGAGATGTAGATCGTATATAAATATATGTAATAACCTCTTTCTTAATTTGAATCGTTTTTGACCTTACAGAGAGAAAGAGACTTGGGATTGGATTCCATTATTGAATTTTCAATAAAATGTGAAGATTAATGAATGAAGTGGATAAAAAATTACTCTGAATGAAATAGAATCTCTTTCTCAAGTTCTTGGCTTGAATTGAACGTCCATGTATCGTCGTATTTAAGGTAATATTTCGAATTTAACTTTCTATCCTTTTATTTATTCAATAAATAATTAAATTAATAAGAGTTAATTTTTCCATAAAATGTTAATGCTTATAGAGAGATTTAAATTAAACAATTATTGATTGATTGATTGATTGATTTGAGGGTCTTCTTATTTTGGATTAAATAAATCATTTTGTAATAAATTCGCCATCTTAAATAATAAATAAATAAATAAATATTGAAACTGATTAGGCGGTCTTATTGGAATGCAAATTTTGTCTTAATGCACTTTCAATCTTGAAGAATACTTGAAAGCAAATTATTCTTTCTTTTACGCCACTCAAATTACGGCAGGCAGCTATTTGATTTAGAGTGGAGTGAGAAGTCTATCTAGAGGCTATAAGCAGGCCTACCTATAATTATACCAAGTTCAAATAAATGAATTTAAGGGAAATTTAAATATATTTTCGAATATCTTTTCCATTTATTACAATTTTGTTTTGCGTTTGGATTTTTTTTTTTTAATTGTTTTCTCTTTAATAATTTTTTTTTTTCGTTATCAGATATTTTGGAATAAAAAGAAAAGTACCAAAGATAGAGATAGACAACCTTATTTCATCTGAAAGATAATTAAATTTCACGTCCCATGACATAAAAAAAGTAATGAAATTTTCCAAATTGTCATAGCCATATCTCCCAACACAAGAATAATTCCGGGTTCCCCATCTGGCCTACATTAGTACATTTCAAGGTTAGTAACCTCACAAAGAACAGTCCCCTAAGTTTTATGATTCGCGCGATATTCAATTTTTTTCTCACAGCAGTTTTTTCACAAAAACCCGATTTGCGGCTAAACGGTTTGTTTTAGAATACATTGCATGACATAAAGTCATACTAAAATTGGCCGTAGAATGCAAATATGCAATAATATACAGGGCGTTCCATTTAAATAAACATAACTTTGATATGGACCACCCTGTATATGAGGTGCAATTGGAACAAAAATATTTTTAATTTGTAGCCCTAAAGGCCCCACATTATGCACGATCAACAAACTTTAATAAGCCCACAAATACTCCGTCCACGCACTATTAGCCCACCCGGTGGTATATCGCCTATGTGAGCCGCGAAAAGGAAATGTATATAATTAAATATCCCGGCGGCACAGCCTTTTTTTTCGGGTCTAAGAATTAATAAATATTTAATTATATAAATAAAATATTGTTTTATTTATCCAATACTATTATTGTTTTAGGGGAAAAATGTCACAAAAAGAAATAAATTCAATTTGGAAATTCTTCTACCGATTTATCCAAAGCAATATGCAAAGTTTGTAATAAAACACTTTCATTGGGTCATATTGAACCAAAAACAAACAAACTTTACATGGAATAAAGCAACGGAGCACAAACGGGTTTTAAAACGACAGTCAGAAATAGATGAATTGAAAAATTAAAGCGAATGGACTCCAAAATCTCACCCAACGCTTTATCCTCTGATAACGATAAACCAAAATTAGTCCAATCAACGATTAATATCAAAAAGTAAGGTGAATTTGTTTATAAAATGTAAATTCTTTAACAAAGTAATCCCCGCCCGATAAAACGCACTTTTTCCAACTCTTTTTCCGGTATAGCCTTCAAGACCTTCTTCGATTCGGTTTTTCTCTCCTCAATCGTGTCAAAACGGCGTCCCCGCATTGATCTTTTGAGTTTGCTGAATAGCCAGAAGTCGCACGGAGCCAAATCAGGCGAATACGGTGGTTGCGGATCGATTTGAGTCGAGTTTTTGGCTAACAAGTCGCGACCAACCAATGCAGTATTGTGATGAAGGAACCAAGAGTTGTTCACCCCTAATTCCGGCCGTTTCAGACGAATAGCTTCATGCTCAAATTCTTTGTTGACAGTTTGGCCCGGCGGAAGGAATTCGCACCACGATAATCAAAGAAAACTGTCAACATGACCTTGAATTTCGATCTACTTGCCGTGGTCTTTTCGGTCTTGCTTCACCTTTTGCACGATATTCAGGGTCGTATGCGTAAATCCAAGTCTCGTCTCCAGTAATGATGCATTTCCTGATAGACAGATAGCAAAGTTCTTTGCTCAACAAAATCACCCATTGTAAAAATCGAAAAATTCACTTTTGGTTGCTTGCAAAAACACGTGTAACTCGGAGATAATTAAACCTTTTGACAAACAGACGCTTGGTAAATGTTATAGACAGTCCTACCAATTTAGGAAAAAAAATCTACCTGTCTTCCTAATGCCCGGGAGTTTTAAATGACAACTTCACCTTACTTTTTGATCCCAGTGGTACTTTATTCTCTAATCCAAAACTTGAACAGTGGCCAGATTAGCATGACATTTCACGAAGAATAAATAAATACATTATGGATATATTAATTGTAGAAATGCTGCTGTATTCATTGGTGGAGAGCGAAGCATTCCGAAGGCTTAATTTTATTGATCCCCGGGGTGTTCAGAAGTATCGATTCAAGTCTGGAAAATACTTTAGAACATCACTGATGCCGCTAACTTATGAGAAGGTAAAATTTTAAGTAAAGAATTTAATCGCAAAATGCGAGTGGCTGAGTGCTACAACCGATATTTGGACCAACGCGAGCAAAACTTGTTGACTCCTTAGTTTTACTGCTCATTTTTCTTGTAGAACCAAGTTTAATAAAGATCCCGGGCCTATACAAATTCAAATACTGACCCTCCTACATCAATGCAGTCTAATGAATAAAAACATTGTATTAAGAGCACATAATAATAGTCCAGGAAATGAAATAGCTGACAGACTAGCAAAAAGAGCCACCATCCAAGGTATCAAGTACAGTGAACCCATACCCTGGCGAGATACGATACTTATTATAAAAAGGCAAATGATAAAAGGAATGGTCCCTCTAGGCTGGCGAAAATAAAACCTATGCCTGGACCCCCATGGTTTGCTAAATTTCCGACATTCCCAAGGAAAGAAATAAGTATAATAAACCGGCTCCGAATCAACCATGCCAGATGCCCTGCTCATCTACACAGACTACATCTAATACACTCCCCTATCTGCCATGAATTTGTATATTTTTGAATGTATTTCATTTGTAAAATTTTGTTATTGGCATGGCCTCAGGTCGAAAGCCGAATAAACGAAAAAAAAGATCACCAACGGCCAAAAGTTATTTTGGGTGCATGTGTACTGGAAGAAGATCATACCGGTCAATATATTGAGCTTGACAAGGAATGGAACCTAAACGGCAATGTTACGGGACAATGCAGCAAACATGACTTGACTTGTGCCATGCGTGGAAGCTATCAATCCAGAGGTTGTGTGTTGGTGATAAAAAATTCATTATTTTTAGATGAATCAACCAAAGAAATATAAAAAATAGTGTGCCACTTCAATCAGCAACTAGAAAATTAACAGAATGTCAAAATCAGTGCGGAGTGCCAAAACATACTTTGATTCAAGACATCGATGTGAGATGGAACAGCACTTGGGCCTACTTGATGTAGGAAAGACTTTTAGAACAAAAAAGTCCAGTGAACTTGTACGGTGTTGAATGTGGCAAGAGTGAAACACTTCGCTCTAATGAATGGAACGTTATAAAATACCTTACAGAAATTTTGAAATTTTTCTACTAAGCTACACTTGATAACGCATGCATTTCAATAGTAATACCATTGATATCATTATTAAACCGCAAATTACAGTTTATCATCATAGTATTCGTTTGGTCTGGGTCCCATCTCATGAAGGGATCAAAGGAAACGAAAAAGCTGATTCTGCGGCTCTAAGAGCATCTGTGGAAGGTATCGTCATGAATATTAAATTGATCGGCGAAAGCGTACAATCGCAACTCATAAATCAACTACGTATAAAATGGCAATATGAGTGGAATAACGTCGACTGTATAAACTATTACCACTTAAAAGAAACAAGCCGTGGTTCTCCAACTTCCTCCAACTTCAAAGAATTGGTCACACAATTCATTTATATCGTATAGAAGTATCGGATACATCTTTCTGTGCCCGTGACGGGGCCACCATCGAGGATGCCAATCATATTGGGAGAGGAAGAGAGGTGCTTTTCTCTAAGCTAGCTAAACAGTTAGATCTTGCATTTAATATTTACTTTATTCCACAACAGATAATGTTCAAGTATGCGAGGACTTTCTGGCATCCTAAGAGATTAAAACTTAGTTGTTTACAAAAGTATTTATTGTATTACTGCTATTGTATTTCTAGTATTATGTTTAATTTATTGTATGTAATATACACGTATATGATGGATGGTAATTTTAGTTTTTTCTATTGTATATGATATATTGTAAATTAAGATGTTGATACCTCTGCAACTGCATACAGAAAAAATGTATCACTTTGCAATTTGCCAAATGGTATCCTGACGGCCATTTAAATAAATAAAAACCGCAAATTACAAGTTGGATCAGAAAACGAAAACGGCGCTCTGACAAATATGAAGAAAGCACTGCACGAGAACTTGAACAATAAATTTTCTTTTATAAAAGGGCATCCTTTACTTATTACGGCGACCCAAGATTCAAGTCTCCGATGAAGTTGACATTGCTATAACTGAAATAATATTTTTTTTGACGGAGTGTAATGAGACTGAACTAGTAGACAGAGAAAATGTCCCTTCATCTTCTGCACAACAAATCATGCCAACCAATAGTAAAGACGAAAATGAAAGTCTTTGGGATACACATGACAACTCGCCTCAGACAAGCCTCAAGATATATTGAAACAAACAATTCAGCGTTATCTGTCTAAAACGTAATGCCGACATATATTCCTATATTGGAACTCCAGTCCATATCATACTCTAAGAAATGCAGTGTTGAAGTTCCTTTCTGCTCCACCTACTAGCGTTCCCAGTGCCCCTGGTCAAATTTATTCTAATCGAAGCAATTAACTAGGAGAAAATGCTGAAAAATCACTTTTCATAGTTTATAATATAAAATTATTTAATTATGATTATTAATTGATAGAAAATAAAGAGAAATGCACGCAATGAACTTGTTGTGTACCGTATATTCTCCTGAAAATCGATCGAATACAAGAAATCCCACACCCAAATTGTGACTAGCCTCCATTCTCTATAATATGATATCATAATCATAAGATATGATCCCTACCGAAACGCCAGCGTGGGATTGTGATTAATAAAAAAGAAAATCAATCAATAGCTTCTACCAATATAATTCAACAAGTTTTTTTTTTTTTGAAATATGATCGATTATTCATTCAAATTTGTATTTATCTTTGTGTAAATACTTATACAAATTTATTATTTCAATAAATTTAAAACAATTTAAATAAATATACCAGGTGGTATTTTTGCTACTTTAAATGTGTTTTTTATTTTTATTTTTCGTCCGAAACTAAGATTGAGGCCGAAATTCGGTTTCGGCAGGAAATCTTGTTTCAGTCGGACCCTAGTTTGAAGCCTCCAAAAGTGAGACAGGTGCCTAGATTGCATTGCCTATGATCCATTCATTGCTAGTTGAAGCGGATGACCCGCCTCTTTATAGACTCGATTCTAAAGACAAAACATTTATGGAAGCACTAGAAAATCATTTCTTGAGGCCAATATCCAAAACCGTTAGTCGAAAATTAGAGATCTACGGTCAACATCAAACATCACGGCTCCCAAATTGCGATAGAGCAGCTCTAAACATCTCAAAAAACCTCCGATATTGGGTATTTTCTACTAGGAGTACAAATAAGTTTCCGCCGTTTGACAAAAGATGGCACCACCAGTAGATTAGGTTGCAACTGTCGAATGTAAAACTCAATATCGTTAATTCGGCCATAGGGTAACAACATAACATAGAACTGACTCCTTATAAGCAACACTTTCGTGCGAAAATGTCAAGTTTTGTGCCGAATAAGCGAGAACTTTTGATTTACTTCTTTCATTTGGAGAAATCTGCGCATCGAAGCATATGGGGAGGCTGCTTGAAGTGAGAGAAGTTGCCCTGAGAGGTTCCAAAACGATGAGTTTGACGTGGAAGAGAGAGAACGTAGTGGAAGACCGAAAGTGTACGAAGACACGGAAATGGAGGCATTATTAAAGGAAGATTCGTGTCAAACGCAAAAAGAACTTGCACTTACATTACAAGTGACTCAACAAGCCAATTTCACTTGGTTTAAAATCGTTGGGAATGATTGAAAAACAAGGACAATGGGTTCCATAAGAACTGAAGCCGACATTGAACGCAGATTGTTCCATTGTCAAAACCTATTTGCAAACACTAAATTGGGAAGTCCTACCTCACCCGCCGTATTCACCAGACATTGCCCCAATTGTTCCGGTCGATGACACATGACGTGTCTGAGCAGCACTTTACATCTTATGAAGATACCAAAAATTGGGTCGATTCGTGGATAGCCACAAAAGATTCGAATGCCACCCGAAAGATGGGAGAAAGTAGAGGCAAGTGATGGGCGATACTTTGAATAAGAGGCAATGTAGGAGTAAACATTGCAATGTACAGTACGCCTAATTATTGATCAAAAACGGCGGAAACTTATTTGTACTCCCAATGTTTTTTTATTTTTACAAGAACAAAGGGAAATGGCCGAAGGCTGACCGCATAAAGGATCATTTATACCGGAAAAAACTTCCAATTAACGAGGATTGTGTTTCTAATATTAAAGACCGGCAATAAAGCATAAAAATCTTGAATAAGTTGTTCCATCAGCGACATCTCAAAGCTTTTACATGCGATAAAGAGCAACCCCCCCCCGAATAGAATCTTGGAAATTAATTTTTATTTTTAATATAAAATTTGTATATAGCTATTCTGGTAAACAAGCACAGAAGAACACTTCCAACCTCGCCTTATTCCCGCGATGCGGGGTCGGCGGACTTCATTCTTTCCCTCCAATACCCCCTATCATGCGTTCTTGCGACCGGAAGGAATAGAACAGGCCGGCCCGTCGCAAGGTCTGACGCCTGTTGAAAAGAGGAAGGAAGAGACACAAAGAGCAGCTCGGGCAGCTCGTGGTCGCCATCCACGTACCCACAACATGTGGGCCCCTGAGCGAAAGAAAACAAGCACAGAACACAACTTGCGATTACCGGCCAGTCACATCAGATTACCCTCTCCCCACTAGCAGGAGGGCCAGAGTAGGGGGTACAGGTTGATAATTTGTTTATAAACTCAAAAAAGCACCAAAGGGAAAAAAGCATGAAAAAGGCATAAAAATGCAATCTCCATACACTTAGTTTTGCCTAATTCGTGTAGAAAATTAATATCTAACGAATGCTTATAAAATTCAGCAATAAGCATTTTGTTTAAAATCCGGTCGATTGGGAATTAAAGGATAACGCTGGAGGTGTTTCGGAGAACTCAACGCCTCCCTTCGTCAGGTCTCTAGACAAGTACAAAGGCATACATACATCAAAATAATTCTCACTTTCTTTGTTACATACATTCTTACAACAAGTGGTTATGAATAAATGAACCCTCGCTGGCGGCTAGTCATTTGAGTCCAAAATCGCCTGCTGGTTGGTAGAAAGGCATTTACAAGGCGAGTTCACAATATTTTGTTTAATATATGTATCTGTTTTTATTAATCCATGCCAATCTTAAATAATCAAGATTTATATTTTATTTTAATTAAAACTCAAACGAAATTGGACTAGGGAAATAAAAAATATAAACAAACTTAACATTCATTTGATTTTCGGTTTAACTGTGCTTTATTTGTAAATATATTACAACGTTTCGGCCACTCGTGCTGGAAAAAAGAGATTTTGATGTAAACTAAGCTATATGTTTGCCTTTGAACTTGTCTAGAGGCCTGATGAAGGGAGGCGTTGAGTCCCCTGTATAGAGGGATAAAATTTGGCCTAGAAATACCTCCAGCGTTCATTGTGCCCGAGTAAAAATGATCGAGGGATACCCACACACGCCCGGCGTGTTTCTAATTGGAGCCTTTGGGACTCCGGGATAACTATCTACATCAGTGCTGTTATATTTAATCATATGATCAGCTTAGCTAGATGTGAAAAGACTCGATAGTCAGCTAGGACTAGAAAACATTTGTCCAATTTCATCGTTATCCGATGAGTGGCCTCAGAAGAAGAAGCAAATCAAAAAAATTAATTTTTTCTCTCTTTCCCAATCAGCCATACTGGCTGTAGACGGGCACAAAAGGGAGAAGGCAATTGCGGCAACGCCTGTGTCGTTAGAGTTGTTGCTGGCCTTGGCTGTCGATTGGGCTGCCTGACGCCTAGGCGTTAGAAATTGAAGTTTGAGCCTTTCTCTCACCAGAGGGATCGTGCGTGCAATCCGGCAAATTCGATTGGAAAACATCTCGGCGATTCGCTTTTTTCCCTTCTCTCTTTTGGTCTTGTAATCGTTTCAAATATAGATAATTTTGTTTTAATCAATGAATGGCGTGACTAGTCAGACAAGAAAAATATTAGAAAGAGAAGGCGCAAAGTATTGAGTTCTTTTTGTCAAAAATTGAATTTTAATAATTTCACAGGGGAACAAAAAAATTTCTTTTCTGCGGCATAAAATTATTTATTTATTTATTTAATTCAATTCACACTTCCCAAACAGACTGCTGTCCATTAATTTGGGAAGCCACAATACAAAAAAAAAAAAATCCCATCATAGTATACAGAAAACTCACAATAGTCCGATGATTTTATTTAAGCCATTTGGATACCAGATGGCTTAAATAAAAATGCCTGACCCCACAATAGATATATTCTCTACAACGGTTATCGTCAAAGTCTTAAATGGCCTAAGTTGCCGAAAAGACTGTATGAATGTGTGTGTGAATGTGAGTGTGAATGAGAAAAAGTGTGAATGTTTTTTATATAAAAAAAAAAAAAAACTCACAATAGTCACAAAAAAAGACATCATACAATTAAAAAAAATCATATACAAAAGACACCTCACTCACCAAAAAAAAAAAAAAAACTCCACAAAACAAAAACATCCCACCAAGAAAGACATCACATCGTAAACTCAAAAAAGAAAAAAAAAAAAAATTAAATAAAACACACTACAAAAAAATATCACATTATAAAAAAAAATCTCGTTGTTAAAAGTAAAATAAAACAAAATATAATATAATAAAAATCTATTCCAAAGTAGTGACTGTGATGTGAATGGATAATTATAGGCAGGAGCAGTCAATAAAAAAGACTCTGTTTGCTGGTTCTAATCTCGGAGACGTTTCGGCTCTTTTAATATAAGTGCCATCCTCAGTCCATTCTAAAAATACATATAATATTAAGAATGTATACATAAAATAACAAATTATAAAAACCTTATTGCAAACAAAATTATTTACCTCATTGTTTGCAATAAGGTTTTTATAATTTGTTATTTTATGTATACATTCTTAATATTATATGTATTTTTAGAATGGACTGAGGATGGCACTTATATTAAAAGAGCCGAAACGTCTCCGAGATTAGAACCAGCAAACAGAGTCTTTTTTATTGACTGCTCCTGCCTATAATTATCCATAATAAAAATATATTTAGAAAAACATTACACAATTCAAAAAAAAAAAAAAAGATCACATTGTTTGAGAAAAAATACATTCATTCACATACATATCACTAGAGACCGGACAAAAAGCATAAAAAAATGGAAAAAAAAGTTGTTAAATAAGCAGAAAAGTTGAAAAAAAGCATCTCATAAGCAACTTCTACTCATACCAATGGCGAATACAAAGGGGGGGGGGGGGTAAAGGATGTAATTAATTTTATTATAAAATTTTAAAAATTAATATTTGCGCAGTTGCTGAAGGATTTTCTTTGCTTGAACGTTTTTGCTGAATAATGTTTTGAATGATTTTATAGCCCTCGGGCTTGGCGTAGTTGGTAGCGCGCCTGTCTTGTATACCAAACATCGCGGGTTCGGATCCCAGGCAGTCCGATGATTTTATTTAACCCATTTGGATACCAAATGGCTTTAATAAGAATGCCTGGACCAGACAAATAACGAGTATCGTCTTAAATGGCATAAGTTCCCGAAAAGACTGTGTGTATGTCAGGGGCGTATATAGAAATTTTTTTCGGGGGGGGGGGGCCTGAACTCGAAAGTTTTTCTGCGGAAAATTTTTTTTAACGAAACTAAATTTTTCCGCCAACTTTTGTTTTTGCGGGACCAAAGTTTTCCGCCTTGCGGAATACTTTTTTTCCCGCCCGTGAAAATCATTTTACCTTTTTTTTTTAGAGACATCCGCCGAAAACAAATTTTTTACAGGGCTATATTTTTTCGCACTGCGGGGCCGATCAAACATTTCGGGGGGGGGGGGGGGGGGCCTTCGGCACCCTCCCCTTATATTCGCCCCTTGTGGTATGCGTGTGTGAATGGGAAAAGTGTGTTTTTTAATAAAAAAATCTGGTGTGGCTGGCGCACAGCACACAACTTTCTCTTACCTTCGGTAATCGAAAGTTGTGTTCTGTGCTTGTCACACCAGATTTTTTGTGTCGACATGTATTTAGTTCCCGACAGTACGGAACATTTGAATTCAGATGTAAAATTTATAAGTATGGGAAAATATTTATATTTTGTTACCATGGCAACCATTTCTCCTATCTTCCCTATGAAATACAAGAGTAAAGTGTGCTTCAAACAATTTTGAGGGCAAAATGAGAATATACATTTGAAAGAGCATCTAAAAAATAATTGATTTTTGAATTTTAATCAAAATCGTTAGAGCGAATTTTGAGAAAATCGAAAAAAACTGAAAAAGTACATCAGTAAAGTACTAGTACTCTTTGGCCGATTTTGATTAAAAGCTTATTTTCCCGGTCCCGGGCGGTGTTTAACTTAAATATAAAATTTCAGCCTCGTAGCTCAATTCCTTCATGCTTAAAATTGAACACACACACACACACACACACACACAGTCAGACCATGTCGCGAAAACCACTTTTTTGGATTCAGGGGACCTCAAAACGTGAAGATCCATCAAAATCTCGACATCGAATTTTTTGACATGAATCCAATACTTTCTCTCTATATTACATATATACATAGGTAAGAGAAAGTAAAAAAAAATTATAAATATTCATAAAATAAGTACAAATAAGCACGAAAGGGAAAAAAAGCATAAAAAAGCAAAAAATGCAATCTCAATGCACTTAGTTTTTCGTAATTCGTATAGAAATTAAATATCTAATGGCCATGGGCGTACCCAGCGAGGGCAGGGGCAGCTGCCCCCCCCCCTAGAAGCAACAAAAAAAAATTAAATGTTTATAAAGTGATGAAACGAAACAAAATTGGTGGTTGGCGACGGGGAATGATTCTTTTTGTTAGGACTCGAGGGTTTTTAGGCCTTTAATTCGAAGGCTTTACCTCTCTATATAAAAAATAGCTATGTCACAATCTGGACGACCATGATCTGCCCCCCTGGACGACCATGATCTGACCATGCCCCCCCCCCCCCTAGATTTGATCCTGGGTACGCCCATGCTAATGGCTGCTTACAAAATTCATCAATAAGCATTTTGCTTAAAATCCGATCTCTACATATCACAAAAAAAACTATATCACACCAATTGAAAGAAATTGATTGAAATCAATTTAGATAGCTATGATGACGAAGTACTCAGCCTATGAATGATTTTGTTCTCATGAGAAACGCAGTGGCGCAACCAGGGGGGTGGGAGGGGTTAGGTGATTTAACCCCCCCCCCGCCCAGGAGAGAAAAAAATTCAAATTGCTATATAATAGATTATGCACATTACAAATAGAAGAGGAAATAGCAATAGCAGCCTGTCTTTTTATTTAAGAAAAGAGGTTCTTAAAAAACGTCGATATAAATTTTTGGAAAATATTTCCAAGTTAATGAAATTTTTACAAGTCAATTTGGGGGAAATCTTGGATGTCTACCGACCCGTTCTAACGTGGAAAGTGGTCAAAAACCCCAAAAACTTTGGACTTTTCGCTTATATCTCGTAAACTAAACATGTTCTGTGTACTGTACTGTACCATAGCATAATAGAAAATTAAATATGCTAATATTTGGTACATAAAATGAATTTGTAGACAAAATATTAACCGAAATAAGGCTGGTGAAAGTTAAACAAATTTTGTCTAAATTTGACGGGCTGCAACCAAGGGCGGAGTCAGGGGGGTAATCCCCCCCCGAGAAACACCTCTGGATACGCCCTTGGCTGCACCTCGGTTAATATGGAGTCTACAAATTCATTATTAGCAAATTTCGTGCTCTACAACTTTGCATTTGATTTTGGTGGACATAAGGGTCCTCGAGGTCGAAACCTTAGGATAGACATTCTAGAGGACCCCCCAAATGACTTCATTAATTTCGGAATATTTCCCCTATTTTTTCATTATATCGACTGGACTAATACTGGATAAAAAATAAAAATAAGTTTATTTTATTTTATTTAAATAAAATTTTAACGAAAACTTAATTTTTTTATAGGCCTAGTAGTCTACGTACTCAGGGGGCGCCGAGGAAACGAATTTGAATCAGGGGGAGGGGGGGGCAAAAAATTTTTTTTAGAAAATTAAAATAATTTAATATGTTCAAATAGTATAAAACAAAAACAAATCTTAAAAATTTTAAATAAAAATTTTGACAATTTGAACAAATTTTCTAGAGATTTTATCAAAAAAATTTTTAGGCTCTATTTATACCTACTATTTGAAGGAAATAAATTTTTTTAATTTTCTTCTTTGAATTCAATATAAAATGTTTTGAGAAATTAGAAATACAATAGGGCAGAGGTTTCCAAACTTTATGTTACCACGCCTCCCTATTTAATAGCCACGCCTCCCCCCCCCCCCCATTTTATAAAATAACACAAAAACAAAAATTTTTAATGCTAAAAAATATAAATTTATATAAAAATATTTATTTATTTTTTATTTATTCTTATTTATATTAAAACTAGCAGTCATTTGGAAAATTGGTCCTGGGGGCCAATATTCGCGCCTCCCCTTAGACTAGTCCGCGCCTCACAGTTTGGAAAACGCTGCTATAAGGGTATTTTATGGCTGGTGGCATTTGTATCAGGAACGAAAGTTAGAAGAAAACGCAACGAGAATTGTTTCTTTAAAAATATATTTTAAGAGCTGACGTTTCGGCCTTGGTCAAAGGCATCCTCGGATGACCATTAACAGCTCCGAGGATGGCTTTGATCAAAGCCGAAACGTCAGCTGTTGAAATATATTTTTAAAGAGCTTCGTTTTCTTCTAACTTGAATTCTTGAAGAAAAATATTTTTCTCAAATCTTATTTTCACGCCCTAGGGGGTGCCTAACTTAAATATAAAATTTCAACCTCCTAGCTCAATTCCTCCATGCTTTAAATTGAACCCAAGCAGACACACAGACAGAACGAAAAACATTTTTTTGGAGGGGACCTCAAAACGTGTATATCCATCAAAGTCCCGACATCGAATTTCTGACATGAATCCAATACTTTTTCTCTCTATATATATGTATATAACTTATACATATAAGTAAGAGAAAGTAAAAATTCAAATCCGAATTGAGATTAGATGCGGTAACTCACCCCAGTAAAATTCTAAGTGGACGACTAATCATATCTTACTTTTCTACCTAATGAAAAAAATCCCGGATTCGACGGGTTCATAAGTTGCCCAGTGTTGTTATTGTCTGTTTATGAGAGTTTCGAAATCTTCAAAAATTAATTCCGCCCCAGTAATAAGAAATTTTAGAATGACATTAAAATGTTTCTACCCCACTATGCTATTTGCTAAATATTAAATATAAATTTTAACAAAAACGGAATGCACAAATTTTTTAGTAAAAGTATTAAAAAACATTAATATATAGGGGTGGGCATTACCCCTAGCCCCTGGATGATGCCTTCATACCCCCCCGCCTTCCCTTTAAGGAAATGCGAGCCTTCACCCCGGAATTACTCTCAAAATAATTTGAATACACTTATAAATAATTATTTTAATTTTTATTTTATTTTTATTTTAATTTTCAACCCATAATCCACCCTATATTAAAGAAATTTGATTTAAAAATGCCCTCAGGCTTGGTGTAGTTGGTAGCGTGCCTACCTTCTATACCGAACGTCGAGGGTTCGGACCCCTGGCAGTCACAAATGGCTTAAATTGAATGCCTGGAGCCCCAATATGTATATTATTAATTAATAACGGTTATCGTATAAAGTCTTATATAGCCTGAGTTGCCGAAAAGAGTGTGTGAATGTGTGTGAGTGGATGAGAAAAAAAGGTGTTAAAAAAAAAAGATAAAAAATAAAAAACAAATTTTGTTTTCAATGACACCTGCACACCCCCCCCTTTCCCCGCTTATATTCTCCCTCTACCCTTTGTGAAATACAAAATATTTAATTTCATATTCAAAAGAATCGCTTTTCGCAGTCAAATTATTTGTTTCTATCATTTTTTTCAACGATAAAATGCATAATAATTACCTTTAATAAGATACTCAAGAGGGTGTGCAGGTTGACGGCGAGGTCAGGGTGGATTGCACTATATTAATTATTCACTCACTTTGATTCACTTTACACACAAATAAATAAGAGAGCAAAAGCTCCGCGCCTGCCTGCCAGCAACGCGCTCGACTCGACTGGACGAGAAATTCGCCTCTCTTATCTCTGTAAAGGAATAAAAATAATAGATGAAAATAACAATTCCCTTTTTATTAAAAGTAAAAAAAATACATTTTACTTTAATCTAACTATATTTATAACTGGAAACAAATGTCAACAAGTGATTTGGAATATTCCAAGGCCGGTCTTAAATAATCAACCCTTCATCCCCCTATCAACGCTATTTTTTCAATCTTTTCTATTTATTTGGCTTCCATTTAGATAAAATAAATTTAAAAAAACATTCTTTTCAATCCTTTTATCCAATCCTAATAAATAAAATAATTAACAATTCTATCGCCTTCGGCGTCTAGTCAGAAAAAAATTAAAAAACTTCCCTGGATCCGCCTTTGGGGTTTTACACGTAGTATAATTTTCTAGAATGAGTCTTACTTTAGGCCAGGGCTTTCCAAACTTTATGTAACCAGGCCTCCCTTAAAAACATTTAACGCCTCCTCCCCCCACACATTTATTTAATAAAATAATACAAAAACAAAAATTTTTAATACTAAAAAATAAAAATATTTTTTTTATTTATTCATATTTATTATTTTCGTCCCAGAATCTTCAAAATTATTTTATGATTTTATTTATAACATCTTGGTGTCCAATATTCGCGCCTCCCCTTAGACTAGGGCGGCGCCACACAGTTTGGAAAACGCTGACCTAGATAATCCCAATTTGGCTGATATCTCCGATTCTCCATTATTTAGATGAATTCTTTTTCGTTGTTAGAACAGACATTTAAAGGACTGCCTGACCCAGCTCGGGCAGCTCGTGGTCGCCATCCACGTACCCACAAGATGTGTGGGCCCCTGAGCAAAAGAAGAAAATTGATCAATGAATATTTCCTAATTATTTTTAATTACTCTTTTCCCTAGGAAGTTATCTTTTTAGTTTCATTAAAAAATCACATAAAAAATAAATTTCTATCAATAAATGCTCCAAAATATTTATAAGAAAAGGGATTTGAAAAATTCGCTCCCAAGTACGGGCAGGAGATGAGAAAAGAATCGGCCCGTGGAGGGCGCACTAGCGAGATCGCCTTTTATGAGAAGGGGGTAAAGAAAAGGAAATTTGCATTAATTTGCGGCTAATTCCCTTTTCGCTTACTAGATGGCGCGTTCGTGTCAAAAAAAAGAACAAAAATCGTGTCAAAGTTATTAAGAGTTGAAAAACAAGTCTTCAAAGCAAACAGGCAATGACGAAACGCCCCGGGCTCACCTTTCTTAACGTTATTTAATATTTGTTTGTTTTTATGCATAAATTATACAACAATTTCAATTTATTTCATACTTTACTCCCCAATTGGGGATTTGTTTAATGCAAAATTTGCACATGATCGAGAACAACTTTTTTTTCTACATCAATTTTTTTGTCGTCTGAAAGTGAAACTTAAACAACTAGAACAAGAAGCGAAACTTCAAAACGATTATTTAGCCGTCACCCACATGTTTTCTTAAACAGGGCAATTGTTATATAATCCTTTTTTACAATTAAAATTCAGCGCAAGAAATTTTTTTCTTTTTTTCACTTTCTTTTGCATATATTAACAAATTCTTGCATCTTTTCACTAAATATTATATAAAAACAAAAAAAAAAATATTTCTATTCTTATTTATTTATTTAATTAATCTTCCAATGTGCAGCTACTCAGGTTATTTGAATACAACAATACAAAATGGCTATATATAGTTTAGAACTCTTGGAAATGAATTCAATTCAGTTTTAACTCAAAATTTAAATTTTCTAATTGTTAGTTTTAATTTAGAAAAGGAAAGGTGCATGAATAAAATTTTTAAGTTTAGGTTTATATTTCTAATAGATAAATTAATGGATTATTCAAGAATTATAAGAGATTTTTTCAATATTGATAGATAAGGGTCAAAGATTTATTTATAGAATTAATATTTAAATGAATCTGTCCCAAAGATTTTAAAAAATTTTCATTTTTTATTATTGTAGATATACATTTATTTTAGCTAATTATGATTCAAATCAAATATAAATATATTTGATATGGATGTAAGAAAACAAAATGAATGTTTGAGGCAATTATTAATCCAAAAGTATATTTAATAGGTTTTATTTCAAAAAACGTTTTTTGTTAATTTTTTCAGAGCTCTGATGATGGTCGTTAGTAGAAAAAACCGAAACGTGAGAATGCATTGCGTTTGGGCTAAAAAAACAAAAACAAAAACAAATTTCTTTCTATTTCAAATATTTTATCGACAAGAATAAGCTTATAATTAAAAATTATTATGCTGATCTATGAAGTATTGTTCATATAATTATTATTATTAACTCAAATTACGAGAGGAATCTCACTGATAATTAAGGAAAATAAATATTCAAATGAAATGGTTTTTAGGTTAGGTTAGTATATTTAATTTTTGAATTACATATTTTCAATTATTTTTAACGGGATTATATGTATTATTCACCAAATAAAAGAAAACAACATCGTCAATGCTCTAAAACATT
>JAKCPI010006997.1:0-18324 GCA_023213315.1 Euborellia annulipes | reverse complement strand
AATATACGAAAATATTTTCGAGATCCGAATAGTCAGAAATATTTTCTTAATCTAGCAGTTACGTCTTTTATTTTGCTTCTTTTTCTTCAATCACCATTTAAACATTTCATTACTTTAGAGATGTTTCTTTTGTTCCTGTTCATATATAAATTTTTACCAGCTGATGAGAGAGAAATATTTTTTTATTAAAATGAATTGGTCCCGATTATTTTAACTTAGAAATAAAAAATGAATAATTTCCTTTGTAATTTTCGGTGCTTTTGTATATAAATTTCTATAAATCACGATTGGCGGCTGAATTCCGACATTGAAAAGTCATCTGTTCCCTCTCCAGTCTCTCTGGTCCAGCTGCTTAGATGCTTTTTGTCTTCCGCCTGATGGTCAGTCGGTGCCTCAAAATAAAAAATAAAAAAAATGAATATTTTTTCTTTTTTAATTGCACGCTTCTTAATTAATCGAATCCGATTATCAATTTCAGAGAAAACTCGCTTAATATTCGAGGGTCGCGATTTTCTCATGTTTTTCACAAATTGTCAAACGATCAACTCATAAAACCACTCGAGATTCACATGAAAATTCCATTCGATCTCGTTATATTAAAAAACCTTTCCTCTTCTTACAGTTAATCTAAAAGAAACTCGCTTGTAAATTTATAATTTGAAAATTTAGTATTTTCCAATTAAACGCGGCTCGAAACTTTTAACGTTTTTTTTGTTTTCAACGTTTTCACATTTCATTTACTAGAAACAAAAAACACATTAAAGTCGTTAATTATTCATATTTATTTTCTGAAATTAATAAAAATAAATTGGAAGATGCTAATAAAATATTATTTTTAAAGTTGTTACACTCACACTTACTTTTTTAATAATTTCCAACTTAATAATTAGATTTTAACACTTCAATTATTCAATAAACGTTAATATTCAAGCATGAATAAAATATTTCCAATTTAAATATTTATATTTTTTTAGTTATGAAATTTAATTTTTATTCAAATTCATACCAATATTAATTAAATCTTAAAATTAAATAATTAATACATTTTGTGATGTAACTAAGTAGATATTGTTTCGCAACTTTTAGGGCCGGTTGCTTCACTTTAATTAACAAGCTATCCCTCAGATAACCCAGTTGACTAGGACTTTGGAGTCCAAAGTTCGGTATAAGGTGAAATTAGGAACACAAAACATGTTTATTTATTATTTTGGGAATTTTTAAATTTTTGTTAATTTTTTTTTGAATATTTTATTTTTAATTTTAATAATTTATTAATTTGAATATTTAATTTAATATTAATTTATTCATTAATATTTTTTAAATATTTATCTTAATTAATTTTCCACTCAGGGCTCACTTCTATAGAAGTGAGTACGTGGATGGCAACCACGAGTTACCCGAGCTAAGGTTGGCATTTTTTCCTTTATGCCAACTTTTTTCCCTTTTTCTATATCAAGCGTCAGGCCGTGAAACGGGCTTGCTTTTCTCTCGGTCTCTTATTTCTTCAAAACGTAGACTCACCGAGTTCTGCAGATAGTATTAAATAACGAGGTTTAGGCATTTTCAGTACACAAATAAAAAATACAATTTTTTAAAAAAATTATATTTATTTTAAAAGGTTAACAAACCAATGTAGGTTTCGACAGCTTCCAGCTTGGCTTCCTCAGTGCCGGGTTTGTACCTGGAAGGGTTTACATTTTAACGTTTAACAATTTTAAATTATTTATATAAGTTTTACTTTATATATTATATACCTTTTTTATAGGTGATTTTTACAGATATCCTCTCCAGGTACTCTTATTTCTTTATAAATTAATTTTGCCGACTCCACATAGGAATTAGGCCAAGATAGAAAAAGATTTATCTTAATTAATTTTAATTTTAATTTTTAATAATTTTTCTAAATGATGCCTTTATTACGTTTATTAAAGCTTTTGTGGTTTGAATTATTATTATTAGGAGAATTTTTAGTTATAGATCACATTTTTGTATTAATTATTAAAAATATATAAATACTGTACAACGTTTCGACTGCTTATTCTGCAGCCGTTATCAACTACTGACGCAGTTCACTTGAGCCGGAGCAAGTGCACAGTAGCCTGCTTTATAACGCCTGCAGAATAAGCAGTCGAAACGTTGTTCAGTATTTATATATTTTTAATAAATAATTAATTTAAAAAAGATGCCTTTATTAATATATCTGGTGGCTGATCTTTCTTCTTGCCAGGCCCGCTGGCACCTAGCTGATAGGCAACTTCATATAAATCATGATAACCTAACATTCCTGGATTGTTAATTAACAAATTCTATTTTATAAACACTTTGGTTCTTATAGGAAATTTTTTCCTGATTACTTAGCTCTCCAAGTAAAAAGACTTTTAATTATAAAAAGCGAGAGAGCAAATTTTATTTAGATAAATTAAATAACCGAATGACTTTCATTTCCGATTTTAGTAGAAATACTTGAGATTACTTGAAAGGCGAGAAACGATAAGATAAAATTTTCTCTCTCACTTTCAATTCGATTAGTTGGAATGGAAATACATTTATTATTAAAGAGAAGAGTCGAATTATCTTTATGTTTTGATAATTACGCCTTTTTTTAAAAATTTATTTGCTTGATTAACAAAACAAAGTGTTAGACGTGTCATCTCTACCTCTTACCTTATATACAGTTGCGTACCGAGGGGGGTCCGTCCCAGGCCCCCATATATTTATAAAAAAAAAAATTTAATGAAAATTTAACTTTGGGAGGCCCCGGGGCCCTCAGGGCTCAAGTAAAAATGGGAAAATTTAGATAAAAAAAACAACAACAAAATTTAATGAAAATTTAACTTTGAGAGGCCTCGAGGCCCTCAGGGCACTCAAGTAAAAACGGAAAAATTTAGATAAAAAAAAAAAACAAAATTTAATGAAAATTTCTCTTTGATGGTGTATGGAGGAGAAGGATATTTAAAGATGAGCACCCCCCCCCCAAAAAAAAAAAAAAAATTCAATATAAGGCCCCCTTTACTAGTGTCGGCCCAGACCTCCAACTGCCTCGGTACACCTCTGCTTATATATTTTTTTATTTGACTGAACATGCTCTTATTGAAATCAAATATATTCCCATCTACCAAATCCTATTTATCATCTTCCTCTCCTCCCAAATTGACGCATTCCCAGAGGTGGATTTACACTAGGGGCAGTCGGGGCTAGTGCCCAGGGGGCAAAATTTGGAAAGTGAGAAAAAATTTAATAATAATATATTTAATTAATAAATATATATAATATATAATAAATTTTCTGCAATTTATTAGTTATTCTAATTCTTAAAAAATAAGATATGAAAACTATTAAAATAAAATTTCAGTCATAGGGCGGCATTTTCTTCAGTGCCCCTGGGCGGCACAAATTTAAATCCGGCCCTGCGCATTCCTATTCTCTTCTAAAGAAAAATTATCATTATATCATTAATTAATGATTTAAGTTGAACAAAGTCATTATTTATTAATTATTTAAATTTAAAATAATATAAGAAACTTTCTAATTTGAATATTTAGATAAAATATCATTCGATATTCTTTAAAAATATAGAGCTCTGTTTGAATAAATATTGCTCATTAAAAAAACATCTTCATATATTTAATTAGATATTCCTTTCAAAGAAGTTTATTATTTATATATTTATCTATTTCACATAAAATTTTGACACAGTTTATATTTATTTACAAGTGAGACGTATAAATTAAATAAAAAAAGTATAAAAAGTAATTCGATTGAAATCTAGGCCAAGAAATGGGCATAATTTAAAATTATCATTTCCCCCTCTCTCAGGGTCAGTGGCAGTTGGAATCACTTTTGGTTATCAGCCTGTCATGTTCGCTCCTTCCTCAGGCTGATTTATTTATTATCGTCACTCACAGATTTATTTCCATTTAATTTATAAATATAAATTATTCTTTGAATTATTAATAATTTTATACATTATATTTATTTAAAAAGATAAATTTTTCTATTTTTTAAATGACCATATTAGTAATGAATCGATCATAGAAACCGCTGATTAATGATTATTGAACCATTTTCTTAATGGGTGATCGAAAAAATAATTTTTAAGATAGCAAATTTGCAAGATGTGTTTGTATTTGAAATTGGGGAAAATTGCGCCCTCTGGAATCGGACCAGGACCTCCACGCTTTTCGTAACTTTCATATTTTGATTTTTTCGCCTAGTTTTAGGTTTTTTTTTAATTGATTGACATATTTTTTTGTTTGTAATTTACTTTCATTTATATTAATTATTTATCATAGATTGAAAGAAATAGCAAACGGCCTCTGGAAAGGCAAATATTTATTTATTCCATCATAGAAATTCTTTTTTATTTTTATACATGGCGTATTATAATAAAAGTCCTTGCGCTTTCAAAAATTTGAGAAAATTGGCTAAATTAGGATTTGATGTTATTTTATAGGTCTACTGTATATATTTTATTTTTGATATAAAAATTTTTTGGCACTTTAATGTCCATTTTTTCGATTTTCTCAAAATTAGCTCTACAATTTTGATTAAAATTCTTAAATCAATTTTTTTTAGATCCTCTTTAAAATGCATATTCTCATTTTGTCCTTGAAATCTTCTGAAGCACACTTTACTCTTGTACTTCATAGGAAAGATAGGAGAAATGGTTGCTATAGTAACAAAATATAAATATGTTTAAAAATTTTACATCTTGAAGTCTAATGTTCTGTAGGCCCTCGGGGCTTGGTGTAATTGGTAGCGTGCCTATCTTCTATACCGCGCGCCTGTCTTGTATACCAAGGGTCGAGGGTTCGGACCCCAGGCAGTTCGATGATTTTATTTAAGCCATTTGGATACCAAATGGCTTTAATAAGAATGCCTGGACCCCCAATAAATATTATCATATATAACGGTTATCGTAAAGTCTTATATGGCCTGAGTTGCCGAAAAGACTGTGTGAATGGGAGTGTGAATGAGAAAAAAGTGTGAATGTTTAAAAAAAAATGTTCCGTACTGTCGGAAACTAAATAGGCCTATATGTTGTCACAAAAATCTGATGTGACAAGCACAGAACACAACTTTAAATTTCCGAAGGTAAGAGTGCTGTGCGACCAATCACACCAGATTTTTTTCTGTGTGTAAAAGTCATTTGATTATCTTTACATTTATATCCACTCAAGGGCGGATCCAGAGGTGTTTCTCGGGGGGGGGTAATCTGGTGTGACTCGTCGCACAGCACACTATTTTTTTTTAATTTCGGTAATTTAAAAGCGCATTCTGTACTTGTTTGCCAGAATATAAATACACAACAAATTTTTAAGTATTAATTTTAAAAATTTTACATTTAAAATAAATTTTTTTGCGGAAAAAAAGGTATTTTTTTCGAATCTCGGGGGGGGGTAATTACCCCCTTTACCCCCCCCCTTGTATCCGCCCTTGTATCCACTAAAGTATTAAGAAAGAGAAAGAAGTCAGGAAGAACTTTTCTAATTAATACCCAATTGCACAATAATGTTTTTTTTTTGTGATGATGATGATGATGATGATGATGCATTGTCATTCAATTCCAATGACAAATGGATTCATTTATTTTCTATGATTGATTATTTCCAGTTAATATCATTTTTTGAGTTCAAAGACAACATCTCCCGAATTGTTAGGCAAATATTAGACCTGGAATCATTTTCATCATCAAGTGGATTATTATCGAGATGATCTCAGCAAATTAAATGCAATCGTTAATTAATATTCGTCGAGGGCTTCTCTCGGCTGAGTCAATATTTGCTTCGCGTCCGCCTTTGGGGCCCTCAAAGGACTCAACTTGAAATGTTATTAGTATTTAAATAGGCATTTTAGAAAGAAATTTTCAAGATGATTTGATGATGACAGCGGGTCGTTTCATCATCAGATTTTATTCTATATTCACTCTAAAAGTTCATCTGACTCCTTTTTTTTTTTAATTTAAGTTCTTTTTCGGCATCTGTTTCCATTTAAACTCCATCCCTATTTCTTTCAATTGATTGGTATACAATTCATTTGAAATTATCCACTTGGGTTGGAATACGAACCCTTGACGTTTGATACCAGAAGCTAATTCTCTACCTCTGATGCGAGCCATAAGTCAAGGGCGCATCTTACTCTATTGAACTTTTAGAATTATTCTTATCTTGATTATACAATAATTATGAAAAATTTCTATATAAAAATAATTTATTTTATTAATCACTTATAGACCTGTATTTTAATATTTAGGCTGAACGCACACCGCAAAATGTTTTTCCATTGACCAAGATGTTTTGCCATTGAACAAAATGTTTGGTCATTGGACAAAATGTTTTGCCATTGAGCGTTTTGCTCAATTGGTGTGCGTTGGCGTAGGACAAAATGTTCGACCTCGACCATTGAGCCAAAACGCTCAATGTCAAAACATTTTGTTCAATGATGTCGAATCATGCTCAATTGTGTTTTGCCTCCTCGGTGTGCGTTGACCCACAGAAAAGCATTGAAAAAACAGTTTTATGCACGATTAGTCAAAAACGTTTTGTCCAAGAGCGTTTTTGCTCAATTGGTTCAGCCTGAGTCTACATAGTCCGATATCGTAGATAAAATTCTCAAGTTCACAAATTTTTATTTCTAATATTGCAACTTTATTTTTCTCCTAATATATGTGGATATCCCGATATTAATCACTGCAGACCTATATCTTATCTTATCTTATACTATTAAGGTGGGAACACATCTGCGCTCTGCTCCGCTCGCGAGCAGTTCGTGGCTCGTGTTCGTTGCTCGTCCCATGTTCGTTGAAATTATTTATTTTGACGAACCTGCCTCGATCCAAAGAGATGGATCGCGGCGAGCAGCTCGCGAGCATCTCAAAACAACGAACATGGTGCTCGCGAGCGGAGCAGAGCGCAGATGTGTACGCACCTTAAAACGAGCAATGTATGTTTATAGGCCTATATTTATTTGTAAGCACATCAGTTCTCGAAAACGGCTCTAAGGATTTTTTTCAAATTTTAAATATATACTATTTTCTGTACGAAAATGAAATTACGCTAGATCTCATCTTTGGGAAAATTCTGGTACTAGTACTTTACTGATGTACTTTTTTAGTTTTTTTTCCCCCAATTTTCACGAAATTCTCTTTAAATATTTCTTTCCAATTTTAATTCTTAATTTCTTAATAATTTCTCATTCTTCTACCTAATTTAAATAATTTATTTTTTTTTTTTTTATTTTCAATCTTTTCTCTCTTTCACTCACACACACACACACTCTTTCCGTCAACTGACGCAATTTAAGTCATTTTACGATAATCAGTATATTTTAAATTTATTATAGGGGGGGGGTAGCCATTTATTTTAATTTTTTTGATTCCAAAACCCTAAAAAATAATTATAATCATCCGGCCGGGGGCCAACCCCGACGCGGTCGGTAGAGAGGGTGGGCACCCCACCAACTTCTCCAAGCCCCTTGGGCAAATAATTACTATTCGCAGTATACAAAACAAACTACAATTGGTTTCGTCTTTGGGAAACCTCGGGTACTAGTACTTTACTGATGTATTTTTTAGTTTTTTCCAATTTTATATAAAAATTAAGAACCGACCGAATATTCAGTTTCGGTCAAAAATCCGTCTGGGTTTCGGCCAAAAAGTAGCCGTAACTTTCGGCCGGCCGAAACCTGAGTCTGAAAAGATGATATAGGATAGGATATAAGAGAAGCAAATTGCAAATTTATCACATTTTTTATATATTTTAAATAATTTATTGTATTGTAGTTTTCGGGATGTGAATGAGATTATTATTGAATAATTTCTTATTGATAATTCCTTAACAAAAAATATAATATATTTATATAATTGTTAACCTCAAAATGAATTTTGACATTTATTTAAATAAAAAAAAAGTTTTCGATATTAAATTAATTTGAAAGAAGCCGACAGCTCGAGATTGCCTAACGCCAAGAAATATTTGTTTTTCTCTCTCGGTTTCAAGTCATCTTAAATGGAAAAATAATTACACAAATATAAATTATATTATCCAGAGAATTATGCATAAAATAAAAAAAAAAAACCCTTTCTTAATGTTCCAAATATCAATGTCTGAAAATTGTTTTTTCTATCTTTAGCAATAACATAATACGTACATAACATATTAAGGGAAGAATGTCATAGACAAAACCAGTATTCAATACTAAAAAAAAAAAAATTCTCAAACGATCTTGAAAGAGGACTGGAATCCAGCTTTTTGCCGGTGTCTGATATTTACTATTTCAGGAATTGAAAAGAATTTATGAATTAGATAAAGTAAACAACTTAAAAATTCAAAAAAAAAAAAAAAAAAAATCGGAAATTCTAATGTATTTGATATAAATATAACATTTTTAACAACTACATAGATTACGTACTTTAAATAAATCAAAATTTATTTGTAGGGATATCTAAGAAATTGGGAAATTTAACAAAGTAAAAAATTATAAACAGGACCGTAACTAGGTTATATGGCAAAAAAAAAATACTAGTTTTTGACCAATGTTAGTTAAATTATTCAGTGGCAAAGGCCAATCAAGAGCAGAGCCGTAACTCGAGGAAGGGCAAATAAGAAAAAATATACTCAACCTCCCTCCCAAAAAAAAAAAAAAAAAAAAAAAAAAAAGAAGATTTTTGGCTCTGACAAAGACTGCTGTACCAGTTTTAACACTATGCATTTTAATAATAAATAGCCGATATTTACAAATAGAGCAACAAATTTATTTTTTATTTATTGCACTGTTAAAAAATTTCCATAAAACTTCCTATACAAGTATAGGAACTCTGTTTCATAAACTGTTTATGAATAGTATATGAGAAAATTCAATTTGCAACCAACCAAACAAATTTCTTGTATATTTTAAAATTAATTATTTTGGTGAAAATTGTTAATTTTAATTTGAATTTTTATAGCTTATTTTTTTATATATATTATTTTTATAGCACACAAAGAAAAAGATAAGTTTAAAAGTTGGTAATTTGTTCATAAACTTTTATATTAATTTTATTTCATATCCTGGGTATATTAAAATTAAACCACGGAAGTATATGAAAAATGATTGAAAATTCATATTTTTTTTTACAGTGTGTATACATCTGTGTCTAAAGATTATAATTTTTTTTAACAAGACATGTGAGCGAATCGAGGTATTTTGAATACTATTATCTTATTCAAATATATAGATCTCGAAAAATATTTAGCTAAAGATTATAATGCCAAAAAATGGATCGATATTGATATACCAGCCAATTTCCAGTTTCCGTACTCTAATATTAGTCTATTGATCTATTTATTTGTATAAAAATCTGGTGTGAGTGGTCGCACAGCACACAACTTTCTCTTACATTCGGTAATCGAAAGTTGTGTTCTGTGCTTGTCACAGCAGATTTTTTGTGCCGAGATATATTTAGTTTCCGCCGATATATTAGAAATTTATAAACATGGGAAAATATTTATATTTTGTTACCAAGGCAACCATTTCTCCTACCTTTCCTATGAAGTATTTATTTCCAACTATTTGGTATGTTAAATAAATTTTTGTCACATGCGAGGGGATGCAAAAAAAAAATGGTGTATGAATTTATATCAAAGAATCCATTTTTAAAATTCTTCCTTATGACATAAAACACCCTGTTTTAGAAATTTTCAACCAGTTCCCTAGATGGAAATTAAGGAAAGAAAAGATCACTCACTCAACTGTTCTACTTATTTCCTTTAATTTTATTTAATTCATACAGATCTCCTTCTATTCCTTATAAGGAATTAACGACAAGGGGAAAAGAATTCCTAATTAATTAGTGAGGGGAAAAAGAAAGAACAAAAAAAAAAAAAGACTCTTGTGATGAGAGAGAATTCGGCGCCACACGTATTTGCTATTTGCATCTTTTAAAGAGTTTTAAGCATTTGACGGCGGCGGCGGCGACTTGAACAACACACACACATACACATACTCACACACTCACACAGATCGAATTCAAATATAAACTTGTTGAACACGTTTCAAGTAGACAAATACCAAATTTGGAGTTCACTCTGTTGCTCTGCTCTCTAAGACGGACGGACGGACGGACAATTCGCAACTTGACCCTTACCCTAGCAAATTAACACACAACGCCTATCGACTCGCTTGCATACCTAACTATTTTCGGCAACCGAAAAATTTATAGATCGTAAAAAGAATAATTATTTTCTTTCTTTCTTTTTTTTTTCAATCCCCATAATTGGTGAAAATATGTGTTGTTTTATGTGAAGCACGCGCGCTTACAAAAAAAAAATTTTTAAATATAAAAAAAATATTCAACGATCATCAACATCTTTCTTTAATAAATAAATTTTGTTTTTTAATCACGCAGTTGCATATGTCTGATTTCAAGATATTAATAATTGAACATCATATGTTGCACATAAAAGTGAAATAAATTAGTAGAGAAAATCTGGATTTAAAATATCAATCAAGAAAAAATTTTAATTTTAACAAAGATTCTGTCAAATTGGGTGTTGGTGCAAGTAATTTTAAGGGGGTTCAGGAGCGACGTCTAAACGTACTTAAAGAAAAAACTAGACTATTATAAGGAATTTTTCAATGGGGTTTTTTTTTTAAATGAATTAAATTTCATAAGAGATTATTTGAACATCGAGCTATAATTGTTTTAATGACTTATTAAAAAATTATCGTAATTAATTTTTTTGTTATCAAGCAAATACAAAAAAAAACCATCAGTCCCAATAATCTTTGATTTTTTTTTAATTTAAAAAATGAATTTATTTTTATTATTAATCACATATTAATTAAGAAATTTTTGAAATAAGCTTAATGATTTATTTAAAAAAACAACTGTCAAATTAGTTCAGCATTCTTTCAATAGATGGCGGGCTAGTCTAACAGACAATATAGTTTTAGCCTATATCTGCTTATATATTTTTATGCTTTTATACAAGATACATATTATATAATAACATTTATAAAGTATTTATTGTTAAAAGATCAATGAAAATCAACCAAATGCATTAAATATTATTAGATACCTTTCTGTCATCTCTTGGCAAATTTTTGAATTACTTGATTTTTTGGGCATACTTTTTATGACACACTACACCCCATCTTATCGGGAAAAACATGCGTAACACCTTCGGTCATATTCCGCCTTAAAGAAGACTTATTAATATTTTGCTTATTGCGGAAAATTTATTCGATTTGCTGCATCAACAGTTCCTGACTCAACAAAGGCCATCATCAGGCTTAAAAAATATTTTTTGCAAAAAGAATTTAATAAAATTAAACTTTATGTTTCATATTAATAGGCCTACGTATTTATAAATGTTTAATTTATCCATAAAGTAAAGGAGTGGGCCTATAACTGTTATACGAGAGTTTTGAGTTCCGCTTTGGACTTCCAAACCATAACTTTTGGAGGGGGCCCCTCGGAAAAAAAAATTTCAACGAAATAACTTTTTTTTTCTAATTATAATTTTAAGATTTGAGCTTGCGTTTTTGTATTTATAATACCTATTAATTAATTTCCAAAAACATTTTTGTTATCAGGGGCCTAATTTTTCTTGCGCCCAGGGCCTTCTATTGTCTTAATCCGCCATTATTCAGCCAAAAAAAAACTTTGTTAAAATCATTAATTTTGACTTTGTATGACAATAAGCAATAAAATTTATCACCAATGCTATGATATGGATTTCTAATTTTAAATATACAGTATATTATAAAAAAAAGTCGAATTCCCGACTACCGACTTAATTCCAAAGTGGGTGATTTTTATTTTTGAAATCTTTTATTAAAAAAAAAAAAAAAACTCACCAAATTATTTAATTTAAAATTTAATTGGAAAAATAAAAGAGAGGATAATAATTAAAGAATATCAAGAATTTTTCAAGAGAGAGGGAATGTGTGAGATATGTGGTCCTCAGGTGAGATTCCCTCTCGCTACCTTTCTTTTAATTAATTGAACGCCGACAAAACAAAAACGAATTAATAATAAAAAAAAAGAAATAAAGAATTTCGAAAAATTTCAATTTTGAAAAATTTTATCCTCTTTAACACCTTAGTGCTATAATTCTCACTTCTTTTTTTATACTGAAAATAAAAAAAAATAGTTTTAACATATGGATTTTAAATTGTACTCTACGTTTTGTGTTTCAAATTGTTTTTATCGACTTTATATAATACAATCAATGAAGTCAGTGGCTGTTTTTCTATAGAGAGGAGAAGGAGCAGGTACAGCCAAAAATAAAAGCCTTCGATTTAATACAATTCAACGAGACGCTCGGGGAGAACTCTATCTACCCATCTTCAGTCCTTCAATTTAAAGTTCCGGAGTTGATCAATAGAGCATGTAAATTTATGTATCATATGTCCCGGCGAGTTGGGCCATCGTACCTATTAGATCATTCTCACTTAATAGGTACGATGGCCCAATTCGCCGGGACATATGATACAAAAATTTACTGATTAATTGAAGGACTGAAGATGGATAGATAGAGTTCACCCGGCGCGTTTTTTTTTTTTTTTTAACACACCTTTTTCACATCCCCCCCCCCAACCCCCACCTCCCCGGCAATAGGCCATTAAGATTGAACGTTATTATTTAAATTTTGGGGGGCGGGTTTTTTGTTTGGTATCCAAATGGCTTAAATAAAATCATCGGACTGCCTGGGGTCCGAACCCCCGACGTTCGGTATAGAAGGTAGGCACGCTACCAACTAGACCAAGCCCGTAGGCGGTCGACAGTATCAATTTAATTGTTTTAATGCTAAGCAGAACCCAATCTCTAGATTGGTGACCTAAAATCCTGGTGTAAAGTTTTTTTGTAACAAAGTTCTTTCACGCGGCTTACATTAGAGTGAATTGGCAGAAAATGTCACGTGACAAAAAGCAATTGTAACAAAAATGAGTTACAGTGCCCGAGCGCCGGCGAAGGAAGGCGAGGCTAGTCGAAGCCTAGAGAATTATCTTTCTCTCTATCTCTTTCTATATTATTTAAAAAAAGAAAATAATTATTTATTTTTTATTATAATTAATCTTAAATACAACCACGTAATTTTTATAATTCTTGATGTTCATATTAAATTATTAGGGGTTGAAGAAAAGGCGTGAGGAACTTCGTTCTTGGAGTTTTTTTTTTAATTATTAATTTTATTCTTAATTACTGAAGGCTCCTTAAACAAAAATATATTTTGCGATGTAATATAAAATTTAAGAAAAAATTTAAATCACTCATAAAAAAATCTTCTATCCTAAATACGCCTCTTCAATGCGACTCTTACGGAATTTTTTTATTCAAGGCAGTGAATTTTAAAAAGAAGCAATAAATGTTAACGTACTTATATAATTAAATATACCTATCCAATTAATAGTTAAATTAATGAAAATAATTTTCAAATAAAAAATATATTTATATGATTGCTCTTTAGAATAAAATTCGAATGAAAAAGGCAACTTTAATTTTATCTTTAAGATAAGCGAATATTAGAGATGAAAGCTCGTTGATGCTTTAAGAAAGAATTTAGGGTATTTATATTATAGACTTCGAATGTGTGTTTAGTTTAGAAGATTAAAATCATTTTTTATAAAATATAGTATATTATTTTGAAAACAAATAAAAAGCAGAGCTGGAGGGGGCGAATTATCAGCATTATAATAATTTTGTGTCGATTATGCTTATTGGGAAAATAACGCAGCGCAATGTGCGCGCAAAAATGCCGAGATCTGATATCAGCATCTGAGCAGCATTGGGAAGGTTACTCGTAATTCCAGGGAGGTCGTCGGCAGGGAAATTGGCTGCCCTCGGGTCATCACCTCCCCCTCTCTTTCTATCCTCTATCTCAATCAATTTTTGATCATTTTATAATCGGGAACTATTACTGTATAATTTTAATTGACTAGAAAATGTAAAAATAAAAACATTTAGATGGAAAAGTTAACATCTTTTGAACAAACTTTTTGCCTTAGCCCGGGGAGGCTATATCCCATGACCCGAGCCTTTTTTTTTAAACACTCACACTTTTTTCCCACTCACACTCACATTCACACACACAGCCATTTGGTATCCAAATGGCTTAAATAAAATCCTCGGATTGCCTGGGATCCGAACCCCCCTCGGTATAGAAGGCAGGCTCTAACAACTACACCAAACCCGAGGGCGCGCTTCAACCTTAAAATTATAATAAAAAATAATTTGCATGGTTAAATTTTCAATTAAAAAAATCATTTTCTTGAAATTTTTTCCCTGAGGGTGTTAAGCATAAATAACGATAGTTGTAAAAAGAGCAAGAAGATTTTTTTTTAAATTTATTTAAGACCTTTTTCGGTATCGGAAACCATTTAGACTCCATCTCTATTTATTTCACATATTTTTAAACAAAATTTTATGAAAAATATGATTGACAAATAATTATGAAATGAATAAGAAATATGAACAGATTTATGCTGAGGAACTTTGACAGATGATACAATTTAGTTTATCTCTCTTTAAAATCAAATTGCATGTCTTTATTCTATTCTAATTAGCCTACGGGATATTATTTAGACCTCTAGCACAAGAGGCGGATACTTTACCACCGTGCTATGGCCCAATGACGAGCAAGAATTTGAAGAGATTTTGAATGTCCTTTTTGATTTGTTACATTCAACTGCTTTAAGCGCAATAACAATTGAGGAAGGCTAAACTTTATATTTTGAGTGAATCTGACTGAATCCAAATATGACCATGGTTTTTTTTTTCCATCACGTAAAGTTTTTCTACAAAATGCAAAAAAAATTAGGGGAAATAATACAATTTCATATATTTTGCATGAAACTCAAATTTATTTGATGAAGAATTTAACTTGATAAAGATAACGGATGGCAGCCAGGAAAAATTAAATTGGATAAAAATACAATCAATTTCTATCGGATTTTCTTTATTTGATTGTCGACGTTTCGGACGCCAGTCGCACCCTTCCTCAGGACAATCAATCGTCAAGAAAAATCAATCATTGAAGCAATGCAATCGATTCAGTTTTTGAACTATTGAAATTGTGTTAGATTCCAAGCACGATTTCAGTTTTCGTTATAGTACCTAATACGTCCATCTGTATTTTTTCCTTGACGATTGATTGTCCTGAGGAAGGGCGCGCGACTGGCGTCCGAAACGTCGACAATCAAATAGAGAAAATCTGATAAAAATTTATTGTATTTTTTTTTTTCAATTTTATTATAAGGACATCAGCCAAAAATAAATACTTTTGCGTATTATCCGTTTATTTGTAAATATTTCAATTCCAGTGATATGTTTACAAATAATACGCAAAAGTATTTATTTTTGGCCGATGTCCTTATAATAAAATTGATCATCCTTACGGTCTACAAATAATTTGATTGTATTTTTATCCGATTTAATTTTTGGTCCGCTATCCTTATCAAATTTATTTATTTTTATTTCTCATTTTTCTTTTAAAAAAAAATCACATAATGTGATGTTTCACACCATTTACTGTATGATATGACCAAAATGTGTGTTTATTCGACTTCATATTGCCTTCATAATTCTCCTCTTTTTTGAAGGTCCTTTTACGGCTTTCTCGTTTGTAGATTTTGTCCTGTAACTATCCCGTCCCATGCGACAAAAATGTATTTAAATTGAATAGGCTACCAACCAAATTAAATAAATATGAACGGGGTCTAAATGGCCATAAATGCCGAAAAAGACCTTAAATAAAAAAAACCTCCCCCACCGACAAAATTGCATTAATCCGTCCCTGACCAATGTAAGGAACGCGTGTCGCATTCGGCCTCAGGCGTTAACCAAAGCTTTCGTCGGCCCTGTTGAAAGCAATATAAATTCGATTTCCTCTTTTCCTTCAGCTATTTTTATTAAATTAATTTACTTTTTTTATTTTTCTTTAAAATGATCCAAACACTTTTATTTATTATAACTGCTTCTATAAAAAATTTCAAACAAAAATTACATATAAAATTTTATCAATTTAATTTTTATTAAACATTTTAGGCTCTTTTAAATTCATTCAAAATTCCTTAATTTTTTTTTTTTATTTATTCTTTTTATTTTAAGAAAGATTCGTTTTTTTTTATGATAATGGAAAATATATGTAATGAATGTCAGTTGAGCAAAAGAACTAAACGATTTGTTACTTGAATTATATTTTTTCTAAAATCGAAATGGCTGCCGCGCCTTCTGATTAAAAGGAGATAAATAGTCGACGCCATTTTCTACTCTTTCTATTCTTAATTCAACGCACACACACACACCCACACACACACACACACCCAAACATACAAATACTTGCAAAGATAAGTTAAAACTAAGTTACAAAAACAAAAAAGGTGGTTCATTTCGCTTCGGTCGACATCACAAGTGATTTGTGTTCTGTTTAAAAAGAGTCGCCATTTTGTATGTAAAAAGAGAGAGAGAGAGAAATATCACACCTGACCAACCGGAGAGTTTAATAAATAAAGCTTAAAAGCATTTCTGAATTAAAAAAACAAAATTAAATTAATTTAAGAAAAACAAAGAGACTATGATAAATTTTTTTTAATGGCCATCCATCAAGGCATATTGTGTTAAAAATTTATTATTTTCTTTTAATTACATGAACGATACAAGGGAAATTAATCATCATGAAGAGAATTTTCGGTATTTTCTTTAAATTAAAATGACATGAAATGTATTTTAAAACAAAGAATAATAAATTAAAATATTCGGAAACGGACGAGAATTTAAACCTGAAGAGAGAGGGGTTAAGTATTTAACTTAAATTGTATCATTAATTAATTAAAACAAAGTGTAATTATCGCGTTATCAGTAAAAGAATTTATTGGGGCTGTCATGAGTCATTAAAAAAATTGATTAATTAAATCAAACAATATTTTAATATTTATTATAATGAATAAATTAATAAAATCTTCTATGCCGTGTGGAAGCACAAGTCAAGGAATTCGAGATCTCATGGAAAATGTATTAATAAATTTTTTTTTTTAGTTTAGTTTTTAGTTTTTTTGAGGTCATTTAGATTATAGACTAAAATTATTTGATTTTAATAAGGGCCAGAAGCTCAGCCTTTCTCAACGTTTCGAGGTATATTTAATGTCACTATTTATTTAAAATTATGTGTATTGGAAAAATTCAATACCGATGGATGCCCGTTGACGGATAGCCAGGGATGGACAAGATCGCGATCGTTCTGGATTTAAATATGAAAATCCGATCCGATCCATTATATTCGGATCTGGATCGAAATCATTTTTGCTCTCTGGATCAAGGATCGGATAGCTAATCCTTTTCGAAGGATTGGCAATTCTTTTTGCGATTCGGAAGGGCGAAGAAGAGAGGGGGAGGGGTATGCAATTAATATATAGATTATTAATTATTTATTAAAAAAAATATATTTTAATAAAAAATTATTTTTCTTATTTATATAAGCTCATTTAAAAAAACATTTCAGAACAAGACAGGAGGGGAGCGTTGGTCCCCCTGCCCCCCCCCCCCCCCCCCTTGGCTACGCTCTTGAATACATATATTCTTTTGATTCATCCAAACGCTTAAAAATTAAATCCGGATCGGATTTTCGAATCGCGAATCTGGATTTGCGGATCGGAACAGCGATCCTATTTCTAAATCAGACCGGATTAGCTGATCGGATTGCTAATACTTTTGCAACAGTCGAATTGGTTTAGTGGATCGGATCGTCCGAATTACCTGCGGATCGGATTGCTATTCCTTTTTAAAGGATTTTGCCCATCCCTGCATATAGAACTCTTTTCTACTGGGAACCCCGGAGATTCATCAGCTCTAGGTCTTTTTTAAATTTATTTAATGTCTTTTTCGGCATCTGAGGCCATTTAGACCTGTTTTCTAAATTAACTGGTCTCTAATATAATTTAGAAAAATTGTCATACCTTCGAACGGAAAGGAAATCCCTGACCCTTAAGACACGAGAGTTTTATCATTGCGCCTCAACAAATATGTGGATCCAAATCCTTCCTCCCCCCCCCCCGAAATCCGAAAAAATAATAAATAGAAAAATTTATAGAAAGAAATATAGTGTTAAAATATTAAATTCAATTAGAAACTATAAAAAATATTTTATATTCTTTAAAATTTATACGTTAGTAAGGGGGGGGTTTATCGCTCTAAAAAGAAATTGATAAAATTAGAAAAAAAAAAATTGGATTTCTTTCAAGAGAAAAATAAATTAATTTAAACTTTTAATTGAGGTGAAAAAAAATAAAAAAACTTCATGAGCATTTGTTTTCTGAGGAGGTGGAGTAATGCCCAATTTTGGGAAG
>JAKCPI010006996.1:0-15886 GCA_023213315.1 Euborellia annulipes | reverse complement strand
TTCCTCAGTGCCGGGTTTGTACCTGGAAGGGTTTACATTTTAACGTTTAACAATTTTAAATTATTTATATAAGTTTTACATTATATATTATATACCTTTTGCACAGGTGATTTTTACAGATATCCTCTCCAGGTACTCTTATTTCTTTATAAATTAATTTTGCCGACTCCACATAGGAATTAGGCCAAGATAGAAGAAGATTTATCTTAATTAATTTTAATTTTAATTTTTAATAATTTTTTCTAAAAATGATGCCTTTATTACGTTTATTAAAGCTTTTGTGGTTTAGTTATTATTATTAGGAGAATTTTTAGTTATAGATCACATTTTGTATTAATTATTAAAAATATATAAATACTGTACAACGTTTCGACTGCTTATTCTGCAGCCGTTATCAATTACTGACGCAGTTCACTTGAGCCGGAGCAAGTGCACAGTAGCCTGCTTTTATAACGCCTGCAGAATAAGCAGTCGAAACGTTGTTCAATATTTATATATTTTTAATAAATAATTAATTCAAAAAAGATGCCTTTATTAATATATCTGGTGGCTGATCTTCGCCAGGCCCGCTGGCACCTAGCTGATAGGCAACTTCATATAAATCATGATAACCTAACATTCCTGGATTGTTAATTAACAAATTCTATTTTATAAACACTTTGGTTCTTCTCAGGAAATTTTTCCTGATTACTTAGCTCTCCAAGTAAAAAGACTTTTAATTATAAAAAGCGAGAGAGCAAATTTTATTTAGATAAATTAAATAACCGAATGACTTTCATTTCCGATTTTAGTAGAAATACTTGAGATTACTTGAAAGGCGAGAAACGATAAGATAAAATTTTCTCTCTCACTTTCAATTCGATTAGTTGGAATGGAAATACATTTATTATTAAAGAGAAGAGTCGAATTATCTTTATGTTTTGATAATTACGCCTTTTTTTAAATTTATTTGCTTGATTAACAAAACAAAGTGTTAGACGTGTCATCTCTACCTCTTACCTTATATACAGTTGCGTACCGAGGGGGGCGGTCCGTCCCAGGCCCCCATATATTTATACAAAAAAAAATTTAATGAAAATTTCAACCTTGGGAGGCCCCCGGGCCCTCAGGGCCAGTAAAATGGGAAAATTTAGATAAAAAAAACACAACAATTTAATGAAAATTTAACTTTGGGAGGCCTCGAGGCCCTCGGGCTCCAAGAAAACGGAAAAATTTAGATAAAAAAAAAAAACAAAATTTAATGAAAATTTCTCTTTGATGGTGTATGGAGGAGAAGGATATTTAAAGATGAGCACCCCCCAAAAAAAAAAAAATTCCAATATAAGGCCCCCCTCTTCTAGTGTCGCCCCAGACCTCCAACTGCCTCGGTACGCCTCTGCTTATATATTTTTTTATTTGGCTGAACATGCTCTTATTGAAATCAAATATATTCCCATCTACCAAATCCTATTTATCATCTTCCTCTCCTCCCAAATTGACGCATTCCCAGTGGTGGGTTTACACTAGGGGCAGTCGGGGCTAGTGCCCAGGGCGGCAAAATTTGGAAAGTGAGAAAAAAATTTAATAATAATATATTTAATTAATAAATATATATAATATATAATAAATTTTCTGCAATTTATTAGTTATTCTAATTCTTAAAAAATAAGATATGAAAACTATTAAAATAAAATTTCAGTCATAGGGCGGCATTTTCTTCAGTGCCCCTGGGCGGCACAAATTTAAATCCGGCCCTGCGCATTCCTATTCTCTTCTAAAGAAAAATTATCATTATATCATTAATTAATGATTTAAGTTGAACAAAGTCATTATTTATTAATTATTTAAATTTAAAATAATATAAGAAACTTTCTAATTTGAATATTTAGATAAAATATCATTCGATATTCTTTAAAAATATAGAGCTCTGTTTGAATAAATATTGCTCATTAAAAAAACATCTTCATATATTTAATTAGATATTCCTTTCAAAGAAGTTTATTATTTATATATTTATCTATTTCACATAAAATTTTGACACAGTTTATATTTATTTACAAGTGAGACGTATAAATTAAATAAAAAAAGTATAAAAAGTAATTCGATTGAAATCTAGGCCAAGAAATGGGCATAATTTAAAATTATCATTTCCCCCCTCTCTCAGGGTCAGTGGCAGTTGGAATCACTTTTGGTTATCAGCCTGTCATGTTCGCTCCTTCCTCAGGCTGATTTATTTATTATCGCCACTCTCAGATTTATTTCCATTTAATTTATAAATATAAATTATTCTTTGAATTATTAATAATTTTATACATTATATTTATTTAAAAAAGATAAATTTTTCTATTTTTTTTAAATGACCATATTAGGAATGAATCGATCATAGAAACCGCTGATTAATGATTATTGAACCATTTTCTTAGTGGGTGATCGAAAAAATAATTTTTAAGATAGCAAATTTGCAAGATGTGTTTGTATTTGAAATTGGGGAAAATTGCGCCCTCTGGAGTCGAACCAGGACCTCCACGCTTTTTGTAACTTTCATATTTTGATTTTTTCGCCTAGTTTTAGGTTTTTTTTTTTAATTGATTGACATATTTTTTTGTTTGTAATTTACTTTCATTTATATTAATTATTTATCATAGATTGAAATAAATAGCAAACGACCTCTGGAAAGGCAAATATTTATTTATTCCATCATAGAAATTTTTTTTTTTTTTATAAATGTAATACATGGCGTATTATAATAAAAGTCCTTGTGCTTTCAAAAATTTATATCTGACCACCTTTGAGAAAATTGGCTAAATTAGGATTTGATGT
The DNA here is from genome assembly GCA_023213315.1 of Euborellia annulipes. Taxonomy (NCBI): domain Eukaryota; kingdom Metazoa; phylum Arthropoda; class Insecta; order Dermaptera; family Anisolabididae; genus Euborellia; species Euborellia annulipes. The sequence continues at coordinate 13,087 of JAKCPI010006996.1, read as the reverse complement.
TATTTTATATTATGGAATATGAAATGAAATGTCGAAACAGAGACCAAAGATCAAGAATTGAGCAAAAAAAAATTTTATTTATAGTTTTTGTATAATTAATTATATTTATTTATTATGTGAGTAGGGCAAAATAAAAATAAATTTTTTAAGAAATTTTTGAAAAAAAAATATTAATAAAAAAATTTTGAAAAAATTTTTTGGTTGACCACATTTTGAAATTTTTTGTTCTTGGCCACACCACTGCATAACAGGGTCCTTATATACTGTATACATTTTATTTTTGATATAAAAATTTTTTTGCCACTTTTTTTGATTTTCTCAAAATTAGCTTTACGATTTTGATTAAAATTCTTAAATCAATTTTTTTAGATGCTCTTTAAAATGTATATTCTCATTTTGCCCTCTCAAAATTACTCTTGTACTTCATAGGAAAGATAGGAGAAATTTTTTCTATGGTAACAAAATATAAATATATTTATAAATTTTACATCTTGAATTCCAATGTGCCCCCCCCCCCCCCCCCCCCCCCCGTACTGTCGGAAACTAAATAAGCCTAAATCTCGACACAAAAAATCTGGTGTGACAAGCACAGAACACAACTTTTTTAAATTTCCGAAGGTAAGAGTGCTGTGCGACCAATCACACCAGATTTTTTTTCTGAAAGTGTAAAAGTCATTTGATTATCTTTACATTTATATCCACTAAAGTATTAAGAAAGAGAAAGAAGTCAGGAAGAACTTTTCTAATTAATACCCAATTGCACAATAATGTTTTTTTTTTTGTGATGATGATGATGATGATGATGATGATGATGCATTGTCATTCAATTCCAATGACAAATGGATTCATTTATTTTCTATGATTGATTATTTCCAGTTAATATCATTTTTTGAGTTCAAAGACAACATCTCCCGAATTGTTAGGCAAATATTAGACCTGGAATCATTTTCATCATCAAGTGGATTATTATCGAGATGATCTCAGCAAATTAAATGCAATCGTTAATTAATATTCGTCGAGGGCTTCTCTCGGCTGAGTCAATATTTGCTTCGCGTCCGCCTTTGGGGCCCTCAAAGGACTCAACTTGAAATGTTATTAGTATTTAAATAGGCATTTTAGAAAGAAATTTTCAAGATGATTTGATGATGACAGCGGGTCGTTTCATCATCAGATTTTATTCTATATTCACTCTAAAAGTTCATCTGACTCCTTTTTTTTTTAATTTAAGTTCTTTTTCGGCATCTGTTTCCATTTAAACTCCATCCCTATTTCTTTCAATTGATTGGTATACAATTCATTTGAAATTATCCACTTCCTTGGGCTGGAATACGAACCCTTGACGATTGATACCAGAAGCTAATTCTCTACCTCTGATGCTAGCCATAAGTCAAGGGCGCATCTTACTCTATTGAACTTTTAGAATTATTCTTATCTTGATTATACAATAATTATGAAAAATTTCTATATAAAAATAATTTATTTTATTAATCACTTACAGACCTGTATTTTAATATTTAGGCTGAACGCACACCGCAAAATGTTTTTCCATTGAGCAAGATGTTTTGCCATTCAACAAAATGTTTGGTCATTGGACAAAATGTTTTGCCATTGAGCGTTTTGCTCAATTGGTGTGCGTTGGCGTAGGACAAAATGTTCGACCTCGACCATTGAGCCAAAACGCTCAATGTCAAAACATTTTGTTCAATGATGCCGAATGCTCAATTGTGTTTTGTCTCCTCGGTGTACGTGGAGCCATAGAAAAGCATTGAAAAAACAGTTTTATGCACGATTAGTCAAAAACGTTTTGTCCAAGAGCGTTTTTGCTCAATTGGTGTGCGTTCAGCCTGAGTCTACATAGTCCGATATCGTAGTAAAATTCTCAAGTTCACAAATTTTTATTTCTAATATTTGAAGGAGGTATATAGCTGAGTGTTGATAATCAAATAGGAAGAATAAAATGAGCAAGCAGCTAATTATATTTCAAGGTAAAGGGGTTGGAGAATAGTAACCAGCAAATTTATAGCTCCACCTGACGTCCTTTTATTTGGCAGATATTTCGATGCGTAGAACACACATCATCTTCAGTGCCGCGAGGATATAGTAGGTGGGCTTAGTGTATTTATATCAAATGCCTTAGGGGCGTTATACATAGCGGAGGTGCCTTCTCTAAGCTGATGACCGCTCTGTGTCCATGAGAATTGATATTGCTCATCCCAGCCTAATATTCAAACTAATATTTCATTTTATTAAGAAACCAGGGCCGACGTTTCGGTCACGTATGGGACCATCTTTAGGGCCAGGTTAATGTCTGAAAATACATATAATCCTCGCCAAGTTATATTGGGCATACACAATTGCATGTAGCTTAATCATGACAATGCCTCAAATTATGTTGTTACAATACCATGGACAGAGAGTGAATGAGTGATGCTCATTCACTCTCTGTCCATGGTATTGTAACAACATAATTTGAGGCATTGTCAAGCACCCACGTCTATTATCCCCTATAGCTGGCGAGGATCCAATCCCCTTCCCCCCCCTTTTTGTTTATAGGCCTATATTTATTTGTAAGCACATCAGTTCTCGAAAACGGCTCTAAGGATTTTTTTCAAATTTTAAATATATACTATTTTCTGTACGAAAATGAAATTACGCTAGATCTCATCTTTGGGAAAATTCTGGTACTAGTACTTTACTAATGTACTTTTTTAGTTTTTTTTCCCCAATTTTCTCGAAATTCTCTTTAAATATTTCTTTCCAATTTTAATTCTTAATTTCTTAATAATTTCTCATTCTTCTACCTAATTTAAATATTTACTATTCGCAGTATACAAATCAAACTACAAATGGTTTCGTCTTTGGGAAACCTCGGATACTAGTAGGCTACTTTACTGATGTATATTTATATATTTTAGTTTTTTCCAATTTTATATAAAAATTAAGAACCGACCGAATATTCGGTTTCGGTTACGGTTTCGGCCAAAAGTCCTGGTTTCGGCCGTAGTTTCGGTTTCGGCCAAAAAGTAGCCGTAACTTTCGGTCGGCCGAAACCTCAGTCTGAAAAGATGGGAACTATAATTAGATAAGAGAAGCAAATTGCAAATTTAACACATTTTTTATATATTTTAAATAATTTATTGTATTGTAGTTTTCGGGATGTGAATGAGATTATTATTGAATAATTTCTTATTGATAATTCCTTAACAAAAAATATAATATATTTATATAATTGTTAACCTCAAAATGAATTTTGACATTTATTTAAATAAAAAAAAAGTTTTCGATATTAAATTAATTTGAAAGAAGCCGACAGCTCGAGATTGCCTAACGCCAAGAAATATTTGTTTTTCTCTCTCGGTTTCAAGTCATCTTAAATGGAAAAATAATTACACAAATATAAATTATATTATCCAGAGAATTATGCATAAAATAAAAAAAAAAAATCCCTTTCTTAATGTTCCAAATATCAATGTCTGAAAATTGTTTTTTCTATCTTTAGCAATAACATAATACGTACATAACATATTAAGGGAAGAATGTCATAGACAAAACCAGTATTCAATACTAAAAAAAAAAAAAAAATTCTCAAACGATCTTGAAAGAGGACTGGAATCCAGCTTTTTGCCGGTGTCTGATATTTACTATTTCAGGAATTGAAAAGAATTTATGAATTAGATAAAGTAAACAACTTAAAAATTCAAAAAAAAAAAAAAAAAAAAAATCGGAAATTCTAATGTATTTGATATAAATATAACATTTTTAACAACTACATAGATTACGTACTTTAAATAAATCAAAAATTTATTTGTAGGGATATCTAAGAAATTGGGAAATTTAACAAAATAAAAAATTATAAACAGGGCCGTAACTAGGTTATATGGCAAAAAAAAAAATACTAGTTTTTGACCAATGTTAGTTAAATTATTCAGTGGCAAAGGCCAATCAAGAGCAGAGCCCTAACTCGAGGAAGGGCAAATAAGAAAAAATATACTCAACCTCCCTCCCAAAAAAAAAAAAAAAAAAAAAAAAAAAAAAAGATTTTTTGGCTCTGACAAAGACTGCTGTACCAGTTTTAACACTATGCATTTTAATAATAAATAGCCGATATTTACAAATAGAGCAACAAATTTATTTTTTATTTATTGCACTGTTAAAAAATTTCCATAAAACTTCCTATACAAGTATAGGAACTCTGTTTCATAAACTGTTTATGAATAGTATATGAGAAAATTCAATTTGCAACCAACCAAACAAATTTCTTGTATATTTTAAAATTAATTATTTTGGTGAAAATTGTTAATTTTAATTTGAATTTTTATAGCTTATTTTTTTTATATATTATTTTTATAGCACACAAAGAAAAAGATAAGTTTAAAAGTTGGTAATTTGTTCATAAACTTTTATATTAATTTTATTTCATATCCTGGGTATATTAAAATTAAACCACGGAAGTATATGAAAAATGATTGAAAATTCATATTTTTTTTTACAGTGTGTATACATCTGTGTCTAAAGATTATAATTTTTTTTAACAAGACATGTGAGCGAATCGAGGTATTTTGAATACTATTATCTTATTCAAATATATAGATCTCGAAAAATATTTAGCTAAAGATTATAATGCCAAAAAATGGATCGATATTGATATACCAGCCAATTTCCAGTTTCCGTACTCTAATATTAGTCTATTGATCTATTTATTTGTATAAAAATCTGGTGTGAGTGGTCGCACAGCACACAACTTTCTCTTACATTCGGTAATCGAAAGTTGTGTTCTGTGCTTGTCACAGCAGATTTTTTTGTGCCGAGATATATTTAGTTTCCGCCGATATATTAGAAATTTATAAACATGGGAAAATATTTATATTTTGTTACCAAGGCAACCATTTCTCCTACCTTTCCTATGAAGTATTTATTTCAATTATTTGGTATGTTAAATAAATTTTTGTCGCATGCGAGGGGATGCAAAAAAAAATGGTGTATGAATTTATATCAAAGAATCCATTTTTAAAATTTTTCCTTATGACATAAAACACCCTGATTTAGAAATTTTCAACCAGTTCCCTAGATGGAAATTAAGGAAAGAAAAGATCACTCACTCAACTGTTCTACTTATTTCCTTTAGTTTTATTTAATTCATACAGATCTCCTTCTATTCCTTATAAGGAATTAACGACAAGGGGAAAAGAATTCCTAATTAATTAGTGAGGGGAAAAAAAGAAAGAACAAAAAAAAAAAGACTCTTGTGATGAGAGAGAATTCGGCGCCACACGTATTTGCTATTTGCATCTTTTAAAGAGTTTTAAGCATTTGACGGCGGCGGCGGCGACTTGAACAACACACACACACACACACACACTCACACAGATCGAATTCAAATATAAACTTGTTGAACACGTTTCAAGTAGACAAATACCAAATTTGGAGTTCACTCTGTTGCTCTGCTCTCTAAGACGGACGGACGGACGGACAATTCGCAACTTGACCCTTACCCTAGCAAATTAACACACAACGCCTATCTACTCGCTTGCATACCTAACTATTTTCGGCAACCGAAAAATTTATAGATCGTAAAAAGAATAATTATTTTCTTTCTTTCTTTTTTTTTCAATCCCCATAATTGGTGAAAATATGTGTTGTTTTATGTGAAGCACGCGCGCTTACAAAAAAAAATTTTTAAATATAAAAAAAATATTCAACGATCATCAACATCTTTCTTTAATAAATAAATTTTGTTTTTTAATCACGCAGTTGCATATGTCTGATTTCAAGATATTAATAATTGAACATCATATGTTGCACATAAAAGTGAAATAAATTAGTAGAGAAAATCTGGATTTAAAATATCAATCAAGAAAAAATTTTAATTTTAACAAAGATTCTGTCAAATTGGGTGTTGGTGCAAGTAATTTTAAGGGGGTTCAGGAGAGACGTCTAAACGTACTTAAAGAAAAAACTAGACTATTATAAGGAATTTTTCAATGGGGTTTTTTTTAAATGAATTAAATTCATAAGAGATTATTGGGACATCGAGCTATAATTTTTTTAATGACTTATTAAAAAATTATCGTAATTAATTTTTTTGTTATCAAGCAAATACAAAAAAAAACCATCAGTTCTAATAATCTTTGATTTTTTTTAAATTTAAAAATGAATTTATTTTTATTATTAATCACATATTAATTAAGAAATTTTTGAAATAAGCTTATGATTTATTTAAAAATCAACTGTCAAATTAGTTCAGCATTCTTTCAATAGATGGCGGGCTAGTCTAACAGACGATATAGTTTTAGCCTATATCTGGCCTATATTTATATATTTTTATGCTTTTATAAAAGATACATATTATATAATAACATTTATAAAGTATTTATTGTTAAAAGATCAATGAAAATCAACCAAATGCATTAAATATTATTAGATACCTTTCTGTCATCTCTTGGCAAATTTTTGAATTACTTGATTTTTTGGGCATACTTTTTATGACACACAACCCCCTCTTATCGGGAAAAACATGCGTAACACCTTCGGTCATATTCCGCCTTAAAGAAGACTTATTAATATTTTGCTTATTGCGGAAAATTTATTCGATTTGCTGCATCAACAGTTCCTGACTCAACAAAGGCCATCATCAGGCTTAAAAAATATTTTTTGCAAAAAGAATTTAATAAAATTAAACTTTATGTTTCATATTAATAGCCTACGTATTTATAAATGTTTAATTTATCCATAAAGTAAAGGAGTGGGCCTATATACGATAGTTTTGAGTTCCGCTTTGGACTTCCAAACCATAACTTTTGGAGGGGGCCCCTCGGAAAAAAAAATTTCAACGAAATAACTTTTTTTTCTAATTATAATTTTAAGATTTGAGCTTGCGTTTTTGTATTTATAATACCTATTAATTAATTTCCAAAAACATTTTTGTTATCAGGGGCCTAATTTTTCTTGCGCCCAGGGCCTTCTATTGTCTTAATCCGCCATTATTCAGCCAAAAAAAACTTTGTTAAAATCATTAATTTTGACTTTGTATGACAATAAGCAATAAAATTTATCACCAATGCTATGATATGGATTTCTAATTTTAAATATACAGTATATTATAAAAAAAAAGTCGAATTCCCGACTACCGACTTCATTCCAAAGTGGGTGATTTTTATTTTTGAAATCTTTTATTAAAAAAAAAAAAAAAAAACTCACCAAATTATTTAATTTAAAATTTAATTGGAAAAATAAAAGAGAGGATAATAATTAAAGAATATCAAGAATTTTTCAAGAGAGAGGGAATGTGTGAGATATGTGGTCCTCAGGTGAGATTCCCTCTCGCTACCTTTCTTTTAATTAATTGAACGCCGACAAAACAAAAACGAATTAATAATAAAAAAAAGAAATAAAGAATTTCGAAAAATTTCAATTTTGAAAAATTTTATCCTCTTTAACACCTTAGTGCTATAATTCTCACTTCTTTTTTTATACTGAAAATAAAAAAAAATAGTTTTAACATATGGATTTTAAATTGTACTCTACGTTTTGTGTTTCAAATTGTTTTTTATCGACTTTATATAATACAATCAATGAAGTCAGTGGCTGTTTTTCTATTAGAGAGGAGAAGGAGCAGGTACAGCCAAAAATAAAAGCCTTCGATTTAATACAATTCAACGAGACGCTCGGGGAGAACTCTATCTACCCATCTTCAGTCCTTCAAAGTTCCGGAGTTGATCAATAGAGCATGTAAATTTATGTATCATATGTCCCGGCGAGTTGGGCCATCGTACCTATTAGATCATTCTCACTTAATAGGTACGATGGCCCAATTCGCCGGGACATATGATACAAAAATTTACTGATTAATTGAAGGACTGAAGATGGATAGATAGAGTTCACCCGGCGCGGTATCCAAATGGCTTAAATAAAATCATCGGACTGCCTGGGGTCCGAACCCCCGACGTTCGGTATAGAAGGTAGGCACGCTACCAACTAGACCAAGCCCGTAGGCGGTCGACAGTATCAATTTAATTGTTTTAATGCTAAGCAGAACCCAATCTCTAGATTGGTGACCTAAAATCCTGGTGTAAAGTTTTTTTGTAACAAAGTTCTTTCACGCGGCTTACATTAGAGTGAATTGTCAGAAAACGTCACTTGACAAAAAGCAATAGTAACAAAAATGAGTTACAGTGCCCGAGCGCCGGCGAAGGAAGGCGAGGCTAGTCGAAGCCTAGAGAATTATCTTTCTCTCTATCTCTTTCTATATTATTTAAAAAAGAAAAGAATTATTTATTTTTTATTATAATTAATCTTAATAACAACCACGTAATTTTTATAATTCTTGATGTTCATATTAAATTATTAGGGGTTGAAGAAAAGGCGTGAGGAACTTCGTTCTTGGAGTTTTTTTTTTAATTATTAATTTTATTCTTAATTACTGAAGGCTCCTTAAACAAAAATATATTTTGCGATGTAATATAAAATTTAAGAAAAAATTTAAATCACTCATAAAAAAAATCTTCTATCCTAAATACGCCTCTTCAATGCGACTCTTACGGAATTTTTTTATTCAAGGCAGTGAATTTTAAAAAGAAGCAATAAATGTTAACGTACTTATATAATTAAATATACCTATCCAATTAATAGTTAAATTAATGAAAATAATTTTCAAATAAAAAATATATTTATATGATTGCTCTTTAGAATAAAATTCGAATGAAAAAGGCAACTTTAATTTTATCTTTAAGATAAGCGAATATTAGAGATGAAAGCTCGTTGATGCTTTAAGAAAGAATTTAGGGTATTTATATTATAGACTTCGAATGTGTGTTTAGTTTAGAAGATTAAAATCATTTTTTATAAAATATAGTATATTATTTTGAAAACAAATAAAAAGCAGAGCTGGAGGGGGCGAATTATCAGCATTATAATAATTTTGTGTCGATTATGCTTATTGGGAAAATAACGCAGCGCAATGTGCGCGCAAAAATGCCGAGATCTGATATCAGCATCTGAGCAGCATTGGGAAGGTTACTCGTAATTCCAGGGAGGTCGTCGGCAGGGAAATTGGCTGCCCTCGGGTCATCACCTCCCTCCTCTCTTTCTATCCTCTATCTCAATCAATTTTTGATAATCGAGAACTATTATAATTTTAATTGACTAGAAAATGTAAAAATAAAAACACTTAGCTGGAAAAGTTAACATATTTTTGCCTTAGCCCGGGCCGCAGACAGAAAGGGGCAGGGAGGCTATATCCCATGGCCCGAGCCTTTTTTTTTAAACACCACACTTTTTTCCCACGCACACTTACATTCACACACACAGCCTTTTGGTATCCAAATGACTTAAATAAAATCCTCGGATTGCCTGGGATCCGAACCCGCCCTCGGTATAGAAGGCAGGCTCTAACAACTACACCAAACCCGAGGGCGCGCTTCAACCTTAAAATTATAATAAAAAATAATTTGCATGGTTAAATTTTCAATTAAAAAAATCATTTTCTTGAAATTTTTTCCCTGAGGGTGTTAAGCATAAAAAAGTTGTAAAAAGAGCAAGAAGATTTTTTTTAAATTTATTTAAGACCTTTTTCGGTATCGGAAACCATTTAGACTCCATCTGTATTTATTTCACATATTTTTAAATAAAATTTTATATAATCGAACTGAAAAATATGATTGACAAATAATTATGAAATGAATAAGAAATATGAACAGATTTATGCTGAGGAACTTTGACAGATGATACAATTTAGTTTATCTCTCTTTAAAATCAAATTGCATGTCTTTATTCTATTCTAATTAGCCTACGGGATATTATTTAGACCTCTAGCACAAGAGGCGGATACTTTATCACCGTGCTATGGCCCAATGACGAGCAACAATTTGAAGAGATTTTGAATGTCCTTTTTGATTTGTTACATTCAACTGCTTTAAGCGCAATAACAATTGAGGAAGGCTAAACTTTATATTTTGAGTGAATCTGACTGAATCCAAATATGACCATGGTTTTTTTTTCCATCACGTAAAGTTTTTCTACAAAATGCAAAGAAAAATTAGGGGAAATAATACAATTTCATATATTTTGCATGAAACTCAAATTTATTTGATGAAGAATTTAACTTGATAAAGATAACGGATGGCAGCCAGGAAAAATTAAATTAGATAAAAATACAATCAATTTCTATCGGATTTTCTTTATTTGATTGTCGACGTTTCGGACGCCAGTCGCACCCTTCCTCAAGACAATCAATCGTCAAGAAAAATCAATCATTGAAGCAATGCAATCGATTCAGTTTTTGAACTATTGAAATTGTGTTAGATTCCAAGCACGATTTCAGTTTTCGTTATAGTACCTAATACGTCCATCTGTATTTTTTTCCTTGACGATTGATTGTCCTGAGGAAGGGCGCGCGACTGGCGTCCGAAACGTCGACAATCAAATAGAGAAAATCTGATAAAAATTTATTGTATTTTTTTTTTTCAATTTTATTATAAGGACATCAGCCAAAAATAAATACTTTTGCGTATTATCCGTTTATTTGTAAATATTTCAATTCCAGTGATATATTTACAAATAATACGCAAAAGTATTTATTTTTTGGCCGATGTCCTTATAATAAAATTGATCATCCTTACGGTCTACAAATAATTTGATTGTATTTTTATCCGATTTAATTTTTGGTCCGCTATCCTTATCAAATTTATTTATTTTTATTTCTCATTTTCTTTTAAAAAAAAATCACATAATGTGATGTTTCACACCATTTACTGTATGATATGACCAAAATGTGTGTTTATTCGACTTCATATTGCCTTCATAATTCTCCTCTTTTTGAAGGTCCTTTTACGGCTTTCTCGTTTGTAGATTTTGTCCTGTAACTATCCCGTCCCATGCGACAAAAATGTATTTAAATTGAATAGGCTACCAACCAAATTAAATAAATATGAACGGGGTCTAAATGGCCATAAATGCCGAAAAAGACCTTAAATAAAAAAAACCTCCCCACCGACAAAATTGCATTAATCCGTCCCTGACCAATGTAAGGAACGCGTGTCGCATTCGGCCTCAGGCGTTAACCAAAGCTTTCGTCGGCCCTGTTGAAAGCAATATAAATTCGATTTCCTCTTTTCCTTCAGCTATTTTTATTAAATTAATTTACTTTTTTATTTTTCTTTAAAATGATCCAAACACTTTTATTTATTATAACTGCTTCTATAAAAAATTTCAAACAAAAATTACATATAAAATTTTATCAATTTAATTTTTATTAAACATTTTAGGCTCTTTTAAATTCATTCAAAATTCCTTAATTTTTTTTTTTATTTATTCTTTTTATTTTAAGAAAGATTCGTTTTTTTTTATGATAATGGAAAATATATGTAATGAATGTCAGTTGAGCAAAAGAACTAAACGATTTGTTACTTGAATTATATTTTTCTAAAATCGAAATGGCTGCCGCGCCTTCTGATTAAAAGGAGATAAATAGTCGACGCCATTTTCTACTCTTTCTATTCTTAATTCAACGCACACACACACACGCACACACACACACACCCAAACATACAAATACTTGCAAAGATAAGTTAAAACTAAGTTACAAAAACAAAAAAGGTGGTTCATTTCGCTTCGGTCGACATCACAAGTGATTTGTGTTCTGTTTAAAAAGAGTCGCCATTTTGTATGTAAAAAGAGAGAGAGAGAGAGAGAAGAAAATATCACACCTGACCAACCGGAGAGTTTAATAAATAAAGCTTAAAAGCATTTCTGAATTAAAAAAACAAAATTAAATTAATTTAAGAAAAACAAAGAGACTATGATAAATTTTTTTTAATGGCCATCCATCAAGGCATATTGTGTTAAAAATTTATTATTTTCTTTTAATTACATGAACGATACAAGGGAAATTAATCATCATGAAGAGAATTTTCGGTATTTTCTTTAAATTAAAATGACATGAAATGCATGGGCGTAGCCAGGGGGAGGTGAGGGGGACCAAAGTTGCCCCCTTGAATGGTCCTAAAAAAAAAAAAAAAATATATACATATATATATTAAAAATTTCCCATTGGAAATTTTCTTTTAATTACAAACATCCAAGGGAAATTCACCATCATTAATATAATTTTTTTATTTTTATTTAAATATAATTAATGACTCTATGTAGATATTAATTGCAAACTCTTCTTCGCCCCAACGAGAGTTGGCCCCCTAACAAGAAGTTCTACGCCCATGATGAAATTGTATTTTAAAACAAAGAATAATAAATTAAAATATTCGGAAACGGACGAGAATTTAAATCTGAAGAGAGAGAGGGATTAAGTATTTAACTTAAATTGTATCATTAATTAATTAAAAACAAAGTGTAATTATCGCGTTATCAGTAAAAAAATTTATTGGGGCTGTCATGAGTCATTAAAAAAATTGATTAATTAAATCAAACAATATTTTAATATTTATTATAATGAATAAATTAATAAAATCTCCTATGCCGTGTGGAAGCACAAGTCAAGGAATTCGAGATCTCATGGAAAATGTATTAATATTTTTTTTTTTTTAGTTTAGTTTTTAGTTTTTTTGAGGTCATTTAGATTATAGACTAAAATTATTTGATTTTAATAAGGGCCAGAAGCTCAGCCTTTCTCACACGTTTCGAGGTATATTTAATGTCACTATTTATTTAAAATTATGTGTATTGGAAAAATTCAATACCGATGGATGCCCGTTGACGGATAGCTAGGGATGGACAAGATCGCGATCGTCTCTGGATTTAAATAAGAAAATCCGATCCGATCCAGTATATTCGGATCTGATCGAAATCATTTTTGCTCTCTGGATCAAGGATCGGATAGCTAATCCTTTTCGAAGGATTGGCAATTCTTTTTGCGATTCGGAAGGGCGAAGAAGAGAGAGGGGGAGGGGTATGCAATTAATATATAGATTATTAATTATTTATTGAAAAAAAAATATATTTTAATAAAAAATTATTTTTCTTATTTATATAAGCTCATTTAAAAAAACATTTCAGAACAAGACAGGAGGGGAGCGTTGGTCCCCCTGCCCCCCCTTGGCTACGCTCTTGAATAAATATATTCTTTTGATTCATCCAA